>ML817171.1:98614-112669 GCA_009831015.1 Picea engelmannii | reverse complement strand
TTAATTAAGTATTTATTAATTAATTAAAGGTTATAATTTTGATTAATTAATTAATTAATTAACTACCTATTATATTCAATAACTTGGGTATTAAATTTAAAAGGGATAATAAGTTATATTGTTTTAATTAAAAAAAAAAAAAAAGTTACGTACACAGAAAGGGATAAGATATTAATTAAAAGGGGTAAGATATTAATTATGAGGGGATAAGGTAATAAATGGGTGGATAAGGAAGTAAATGCAAGAGGCGGTGAAGGGAGGATATGGAGGGGAAGGAGGTTTACGAAGGGGAGCATTCTACGAGATTATTATTTTCTGGGGAGGTTTTTCTTGGATTGCAGGGAGGGGAGTTGAGTTCGATAGTGGGATTGGATCAGTACAGGCACCGGTTTGCTGGAGGTTTTGGGCACGGGGGCCAGGATATCCATATGATATCCTGGAGCTAGGAAGTTGTCCTAGTTGGTAGGGTGGAACAAGGTTTTGGGCAGTGTTTACACAGTTCAGCAACAGTCAACAAGGCAAGCGAACAAACAAAGGGTTAGCATCAGACCCAGGTATTTAAAATTATGTATTTGTTTTTAATCTGTTATAAAATTGTATTATTCATTGATCAATTTAAAATGCGTAGGTGCTCAACTTAAAGGAATTATTGAATTTTACTGTTATGTTTGTGTAATTATTCGATGTTAAATCTATTCGGCCACTACAATGAAATCACGTAACCAACGCTCCACCAAGTTTTTGGATGTGGGGATGTGGGAATGGGGAAACATGTATGGGGGAATGTGGGGACATGGGAATGGGGAAACATGTTTGATGGATGTGTGAAGACACCCCCTCTATCTACTCAGGACTAGTAACCCAGGTGATCTACACAATGTTGTTGCATCTGTCACAACCTACACCACATTGGCATACCCAACCTCTTTTATAGCATCCCAAAGAAACTCATATTGGAAAACCACATCTTTTCACTTTCTAGGACATTCAATAGCTCTAAAAAAGAAACGCTTTGTCACAAATGTAACTATGATGTTGATAAGTGGACGTTTCATAATGTTTGTCCACCCATCCATACCAATAGATCAACCTGCCTTCACCCATGTCTATTTCATCTACTTTTTCTACAAATTACTATGAGACACTTGCCTTTCTAAAATAACTGCCCTCAACTTATGTTCACTCGGGGGCACATATGATGGTCCCATTATTGCAATTACTCAGAGTATCTCCTAATAATAAGGAGAGTGAGTAACATGGAAGGAATTCCATTGGCAAAATTGAATTGGCTAATGGAATCATCTATATCATCATGTTGTAGCACATTATACATCCCTATATTAGTGGCACCTATTGCATAAGAATGAGGACCCTTCTTTGTATATGTAGAAGTCCTAGTTGGCGTTGGTGGAGGCATAAGGGTGGATGGGTTAGCATTCCTTTGGGGTTTTTCTCCCACATTGTAATCAGGTTGGGATGTGGCATTTTGGATAGAGAATATGCCCTTTGTAGCCTTGAAGGCTTTTATATTTGTAGTGTTTTTAATTCTTACATACATTAACCTCTTTGCCACCTATGCCCAAAATGTGTTGCCTAATCCAACAATAACTCCCAACCGAAGGATGGTTATAGGCATTGCATGTCTAATTGCATGACCCACCACTTCTCTTTCTCAATTTTTTGTTGGTTAGGGCCCTAGGTATTTTGATTGCATATAAAAGGTTTTTTTAGGATCAGATGTCCCCTTTGCATATTCATCCAATGTCTTTGATGGGAAAATATGTCCTCTTTCCATATTCAACCAATGTCTTTGATGGGAAAATATTTGCTTGGGTTTTATTTGACCATGATGATGTTCCAATTCCAATTCCACTCCTAGTGTTGGCATCTACCCAACATCATAATCACTATCACTGATGTTTCCATCGGTGGAGTGAGTCATGTTGCTGGGTTTGTTTTAAATGTGTAGATTTTCACTTTTTTAGAAACCTAAAAGAAGGGTTTCTATTTAAAATTTATTGACTGCATTTTTTTTAATAAAATTTATAGGTTGATGCTTTTCCCAAAGGATAAGTTTTAATGCTAGAAATGCTAAACATCAATTAAAAATGGAAAATCTAGAGGAGAATTACAAAAACATTGATGATTCAATGCTACCTCTTGACTTCTAGATAATAGAAATCAATGATAAATGGAAATCTAAACTTGAAACAACAACAAACACCCTTGGATGTAGTTGTAATAGACTATAGGTCTCATGATTTGTAACAACAATTCAAACTTGAAAGTTAAACCCTTGGTTGTAGCTATCTCCTTAGCTATTACAATTTGTAAACAAGGTGAAAAATTGAACCATTAAACCCTTCAACTTTGGTTGTAGCTATCTTCTTGGTTGTGTTGTTATAGCTATGATGTTATCTCCTTGGCACTTGGAAAACTCGATAATAATAATTACATTGCCCCTTTCAATCTCAACACAACACATTAATTCTCCTTGGTAGTGGCCATGTTCTTAATCTCCTTAGCGTGGATTAATCTACCCACTCTCAATCTCAATTTTAGCGCTTACCCACAAGTTGATTCTCCTATAGTCACAAAGCTCTTCCTCAACTCAATCATGGATCAAATGAGTAATGTCAAATGAGAAATATGTTTGGGGCAAGGTGAATTAGGTTGAAGACTTAGGTTTCAAGGTTTTCATTTTCTTTTTACCTTTTTGTAATTTTCAAGGGAGAAATTAGGGAGAGTGCCCAAGTGTTTCAGTTCTTGTGGGGAAGAGTTTAGGCATCCCCCCCATGTCCAAAAAACCGCCCATTTTCAACAAATCATTTTGTGACATTTCACCTTTTAGGGGATGTTGTAAAAAAAAATGGCGTATGTGGGGATCAGGGCGTGCCCCTGACCCTAGGGAGCACATCCCTATATAACACTACAAATAACATGAAATTGCACAAGAAAACTTTGACACCTTGTAATTCAAAGCATCATACAAAGCTAGGGGCTAAGCTACACACAACCCTTGTTTTAATGATTAGTATTAAGCCCCACTTGTCTAGGGGTTGTGATATGAAATTTATCCAAAACAATCATGAATGGCATAAGATGCAGGTTAAGAAAAAATAATTAACAAAAGAAGAGGCTACAAAATTTATTTCTATAGAAGTTGTTGAAGAGGCCATGGAAGTTGTTGCTACTGAAGATGTTGAAGACATTATGGAAGTTGTTGCTACATAAGTTGTTGAAGAGGCTACAAAAGAAGACTTAGCGATATCGCTATGAAGGAAGAGGCTATATAAGAGTATTTCAAAGCTACGAAAGTGGATGAAGTAGGAGGTTGAAAGTATTAGTGTGATGGTCACATGTTGACTTAGTTAGCTACCCACTTGCCACAAGGAACTTTGAGTTGCAATGTAAGAGCCAAATAATTAACAAAATAAAAATAAAAAGGGGAACCAATAAGGGAATGATGCCAACAAGAGACAAAGGGGAAAATAAAAGGGCAGGGATGTCTGGCCTTCCAGCTACCCCAATAGATCCCAATGTTTCCTATATCCTCTTGCACAACAAACTAGCAAGGGTTCCTCCATCGAGATTCATATGGCATTGGTTGTATTCCTGTAAGAGAAGTTGTTAAATGCCAAGAGAGAGCCAAAATACTCTATAATGACCTCTGTAAATTGTTGATTAACAAAGACTAAGCATCACCATTCCAAGCTGATTTTCCCAAGTTGGGTTTCCAAAATTGTTGTCTATGGTTGTTGTATTATGGTATACAGTTTTAGTTCAGTGTGTTTAATATTGTTGTTGGTTTTCTCTCTGAGTGTTAGTGTAGATTTGTGTGCCAAAATCATGTTATTGCATGTTTGGATTTTGGTAGCATTCAAGTAGTGGTTCCTGTGTTTGGGACATCGCCTTTCACTCCCATTTCACCCCCCAAGCAGTGGGATGTTGCTATATACCTACACAGGCACCAAATCCATTCTTTTAACACAAACTAAACCTATTTATATTAAAAGGGTTGCGTCGAAGCAACAACGTCAAAAAGTCTACATAAGAGGGCGTATAGCCAAATAGTTTGAGCAACTAAAACATAAACAATAACAACATAATTTAACATCCTTGCTAGGTTATTCCTATGATTTTCTAGACTGATAATATCCTTACAAAATTGCCCAAGGCACCACCAGATTTAAAAAAACACTAACTACATATCTGGGGCAAAATCTTGAATGTTTGAGGCCTATGAAAGTTCAAGAGGCCCATCTTCTATATCCATTGGTGCAGTACCTCGATCATAATTTCCTGAGTCTTTCTCATTAGCAACATCAGGGAGGAAGGGTTTGCCAGGGTTCACTGAATCAGAAGCTGAGCATTGAAGAGAGACCGAGGCTCGAAATCGATGGAAGGAAGCTTCCATTTCATTTATTCTGTGAGCTAGAGTAGAGAGGGAAGCCTCGAATTCCCCAAACTTGTATTCCATACAACGAGATATATTGTTAGCTTGGACAAAATATTCATGGCGTCTGAGGATTTTCCTGAGGTCACTCACCGAGGGCTCCATAGGGAATCCCTAAGTGCTAATATTGAAACTACTTCAGCCGAATGTGAAAACAATACAAGGAGAGCAGGGTATGAAGAGAATTAAAAGAACAACAACATAATGTTTTGACATTAAATAAAGAACGAAAATAGACCTATAAGTCAGCCAAAGAGGCCAAGGGGATGAGTTGAAGGAATCCTATGCTAGAATCCCCAAATTCCTATCCCGTGAAGCAAAGGATAACAATGAAGAACGCTAGCGGAACCGTCTTCTCTCCCTTGGAATGATACTCTGAACCCTGCATAGAATTGACCCTTCTGAACCAAGAGTATATGATTTCCAATACACAGTCATAAGTGCCATACCTCGGCTCTATGAGCCAATTAAAGAGCCTAAATCACTCGAGATGAGGGGAAAGCTCACACAAACTCCATTAAACCTCGCACACACTCCATCACCTCTCACACATTCGAATGCAACTCGGAGTATGATTGTTGTGCAACTGGTGGGGGAGAGGATGCAATCACGTCACGTCATGAGGGAGGGGTTAGGGGATAGGTAAAACCCCCTTTTCATCATTTAAATTAATTTCACCTTGTGCCATCCTAGAACCCCCTTTTCCCAAAGGTTAGTATGGGGGTTTAGGCCTCTTTTTATATGAAAGAGGTTGATTTCATCAAATTTTCTAATTAGGGTGGTAATTTGATGGAGGACACCACTCAAAATTTTGTTCTCCATTTGGTTTCTATTGAGAACTGCCTTGACGATTAACATTGAGTCTCTGAAGATTGAGAGTTGAGAGATATCGTGTTCTTTCGTTAATTTTAACCCTGCACAAAGAGCATAAGCTTCTTCTATATTATTTATCATAGTCCCTAGTCCCCAAGCATAATGAAACATTTTGTTTCCTCTAGGATCAAGGAGAATCCCACCCACACCTACCACCCCATGCACCAAATCCATTTTTACACTCACGAGAATTCATTTTTTTAACACGGACCACAAATTCGTTTTTTCACATAGCCATGTTGTGTTACGTTTTTATATTCGTTGGAGTCATTCCTGGTGATTCTCTTAAGCTTGAGACATTAGATCACTTATCCAAAAATAGTGATTCCCTCTTTCATTGATTCTGTTGTTCCCTTGGCATAATCAACAACCAATGAGTGAAGTGTATCGACAATTATGTAGCAAAGTATTTTTTTCCTAATTCAAAGTTGGGGTGCATAGTGGGATATTTTGTTGTTCGAACCGTTGATTTCATTTATGCAGCATGGTGTTTAATTTCCCTTAGAGATGGAATTCATAGTGGTTGTCAACCTAATTTATTCACATAAATGGAACACTTATTATGTCGATCCAGGGTTGGTAAACTTGCGAGGCACAATCATTGTATGCAAGGGAATTAACTTTTAAACTTGTTCTACAAACTACGAAGGAAATACAAACTTGAAGATGATCATAAACTACTCTTTGTAATATAGAAAGTATAATCTGACTTAATCTTTAGAACTTCAAATGAAATCTAATTCTTTCAACCTTATGCTATCATTGTTCCACTTGTAGAAAATCAGTATGCAAAGTGAAATATGCCATTGGTTGTGGAATCTTTGCAAGATTACTATGTCAACTAGTGAGGTTAAAGGTTTTGAAAGAAGGTTCTAACACACATGCAGAATGAAAAGGCTTGAATTAAATCTAATTCCTTCAACCTTAGGTTATCACCGTTCCACTGGTAGAAAATCAAGAAGTGAAATATGCCACAATGATTGTGAGCTCTTTGCAACAAAACTTTGTCAACTAGTGAGGTTAAAGGTTTTGAAGGAACATTTTAACACACTTGCATAATAAAAGACTTGAAGTAAATCTATTTCTTTCAACCTTAGGTTATCATTGTTCCACTGGTAGAAAATCAGGTTGCAAAGTGAAATATGCCACTGGTTGTTGGCTCTTTGCAACAATACTCTGTCAACTAGTGAGGTCAAAGGTTTTGAAAGAATGTTCTATGCAAGGAATTTGAAATAAAATCTAACTTTCAACTATCTAATTGTTAAATCAACTAAAAATTCAAATGGAAACTAAAATGGAATTTGAAATTGAAACATAAAGATTAAAATGTTGTTGTATACATACATGAATAAAAAAAATTACTTATAGAAAAGAAGATGCATAAATCAAATTTATACACAACAATATACACAGTGACATGTATCAAGACAGGGGGGCTCTCTAGGCCTGATGCATGCACAACAAAGAAAAGATACTATCTGGAAAAGATCAAAGCCTCTGAATTAATCATCAAATTGTTACAAAATTGAGTTTTTCAAAGAGTTTCCCTCTACAGTTCCCAATCCCCTTCAAGCTTCAAAGTCTAGCTTATTTATACAGTGGAGGATGTAACAACTATCCTAATCTTGGAGTAATATCACAACTAATCAGATCCTAGAAGTACTGATTCGACCTTGATTTGATATCCAATTGGAGAAATCAACTGAAACAAAAAATATGGGCATTTCAACTTTAGAAAAAACAACCATATCTCCCAAATCACACATTCTTTGGAAAATCTACTTGACAATCACCTAATTGGGCATGTTCTGCACAAAACCCATGTGTCGTAATTTCCAAATTCGTCCTCACCAATCCACAAATCACGTTTGAAGATCTTTGCCTGTTTTTGTTGCTAAATATTTTTCTATAGATACCCGAGTTGACCAGGGCATTAACTAAGGGTTTCTAGGTCGATTTTCGCACATCGAAGAGGAAACTTACCATGGCATGAAGGAAAGGAACAAAAATCATGTGCTCATTTCTTCCAGTTCGACCTGCACATATCTTAACAAATGATGAATTACAAGATCTAATTTTTTCCTGCAATTTTTGGTAAAATATGAAATTAAACTATTTTAATATATTGATTTTAAATGATTAAAAATAAAAATAAATATCTACCTAATTATGGCTTAAAATATCTTTATGAGCTGAGGTGAATGGAAAATGTGTCAAAAAGGAAAGGTATAAAGGCAAAAAGTTCATAAGTTTAAAGGCTTTTTAATTGTCAAAACATAGTACTGGTAGTTGTTGTAATATTCATGTCTAACAATAATTGCAAAAGATAGAGTAATTTTATTTCACATTAAGAATCCATATTGGTGGAGAATATTCATGTCTAACAATAACTGCAGAAGATAGAGTAATTTTATTTCACATTAAGAATCCATATTGGTGGAGAATATTCCTATCTAACAATAATTGTAGAAGATAAAGTAATTTTATTTCATATTAAGAATCCATATTGGTGGATTGTGTGGACTACCAGTCCCTCAATTACAGATCATCTGGTATCCGAGCAGGTTCTAAACACTTGGAGAAGACCTGCATGGTAAACACTTGCAGTGGGTACCAAAACAATGGAGAAACACTGATACCAAAACTATTGTGGAGTAGAAAAACCAGAATGGTAGGAATAATTCACGAAGAACATGACAAGGAAGATCCATGAGCCATATGTTCTCAACTGGAGAAAAGCATTTCTACATTGATAGATTTAATAACACAACTGCTGGCAACGAAGGGTAAGGAAGCACACTCAACAAACACTGATCACGGAGAACACAAGGCTCGCCCCGAGGGTTCCAAAGGTGAGACACTTGGAAACTTAGGTAATGACAATAATTTTTCTTCATTTTTCAGTGTTTCTTTCAAAGTTGAAGTGAAGCTTGATATACCAATGTTCGATGGTCAAGTTAACATTGAAGCTTTGAATAACTAGTTGAAACAAGAAAAAGTTTATTTTGGCCTTTATCAAATCCAAGAAACACAACAAATTTATTTTTCTCATTTGAAGATGATTGAACATGCTTTGTTGTGGTGGGAGAGCTCTGTGGATGCATTGAGGATAGGCAAGAAGCCCATGATTACAAAATGGGAGGAATTCAAGGCATTGATGAAGTTGTAATTTTATCCCATAGGCTATGATGGGGAGCAACTCATGAAATGGTGGTACCTTTGGCAAGAACATGGACAAGGGGTGCAATAATACACTTTTGAATTCAAGAGGCGAGCTATTAGGTTGGATATCTCTTTGGAAGAGCCGTGGGTGGTGGTGAAGTACCTTGGAGAACTTTTCAACCTTATCCAAAGGTAGTTGCAGCTTCTTAGTGTGAAAAGAATAAACAAGATGAGTAAGAAGGCTCTCTATATTGAGTCAAATTCTAAGAAGGGGCAACAACACAAGGGCCAAGAAAAAACTAGCAAGAGAAAAGAGGGATCCTAATAGGCATTGGAATGTTGTGACGTGGATGGGCACATGGAAGAGAATTGTTGGAAACTTCATTCTGAATTGCGTCCAAAGTGGCTAAAGTCCAAGAGGAAAGAAAATATAGCTATTGAGACAAAAAAAGAAGTGGTAGAAAGCACCTCCAATCTAGATGAATCCATAGTTTGCACCACAATGAAATAACCAAAGATGAGTGGAGATAAACATGCATTATACTGAATTAAAGTTGAAGTGAAGAGCTGAAAGGTAAATGCTTTGTTTGACAATGGTTCTCAATGTGATCTGATTTCTGAAACATTAGTTGATGAGCTTGGTCTAGAAACTAATGATCTAGTGCAACCAAGCTTCCTAGCACGGTTGTAAGGGAAATCTGTTACAAGAATCACTTGAAGATGCAAAATCAAGTTTTCCATTAATGCTAGCTATGTTGATGAAGGAGAATGTGAAGTTGCACCATAAGATGCTTGTGAGGTGATGTTTGGCAACTCGTACCTATGGGATAAGGATGTTACTTTGTATATGAGAGAAAGCAAATATTGCTTGGTCAAGGGCGACTAGGCATACTTCATCGAAACACATAAAGTGTGAGAGAGAATAACTCCTCTAGTAGAAAAACAAGGGAGGACAAGCAAACAACAAACAACCTTCTTTAGTGATGGAATGGTGGATATGGAGAAGCAAATGGAGGCCATGTGCTTCCATCTCCCCAATGGTCCAACTTTTGGAGACCAAAAGCCTTCCAATGGGGAGATGTGATCCAAAATGGATTCAAAACAAACATGAATGGTGTATGACTTAGGTCAAGCAAAAATAATTAGCAAAAGAAGAGGCTATGGAAGTTGTTGCCGTGGAATTTGTTGAATAATCTATGGAAGCCATTGTTGTGGAATGTGTTGAAGAGGCTACAAAAGAAGAGTTGGCGACATCGCTACAGAGGAAGAGGTTGTAGAAAAGTAGTTCAAAGCTATGAAAGTGGATGAAGTAATTGGTTGCAATTGTTAGTGTGATGCCCACATTCCGACTTAGTCAACTACCCACTTGCCACAAGGAACTTTGAACGACCAATGTAAGAGCCAAATAATTAACGAAAAAAAAGAAGAAGAGGAAACTAGAAAGAAATGCTACTAGCAAGAGACAAAGGGGAAAATGAAAGGGTAGGGACACCTGGCCTTCCAACTACCCCAACAAATCCCAGTGTTGCCTATATCTTCTTGCACAACAAACTGGAGGGGCTCTTTTGTCGAGATTCATATGGCATTGGTTTTATTTCTGTAAGAGAAATTACTAAAGACCAAGAGAGAGCCAAAATACTCTATAAAGACCTCTGTAAATTGTTGATTAATAAAGACGGAGCATTGCCATGCCAAGTTGGGTTTCCACGATAAATCACTATCTACTGTGGTTGTATTTTGGTGTATGGTTTTAGTTTAGTGTGTTTAATAATTATTGTGGGTTTTCTCTCTAAATGCCATCGTAGATTTGTGTGCCAAAATCATGCTATTGCATTGTTTGGATTTCTGTAGCATTCAGATATTGCTTCTTGTGTTTGGGACAATGCCTTTCACTCCCATTTCGCCCCCCCAAGTAGTGGGACACTGCTTTATACATACATAGGCACCAAAACCGTTTTTACACTCACAACAACTCATTTTTTTTAACGTAGACCACAAATCGATTTTTGCACACAACCATATTGTGATTCTTTTTATATTGGTTGGAGGCATTCCTAACGTTTCTCTTCAGCTTGAGACATTGCTTCACTTATCCACAAATAACGATTCCCTATTTCATCGATTCTGTTGTTTCCTCGGTATGATCAACAACCTGTGAGTGAAGTGTATTGGCAATTCGATAGCAAAGTATTTTTTTTTTCTAACTCAGAGTTGGGGTGCGTAGTGGGATATTTTGTTGTTCGAATTGTAGATTTAAATTTTGTAGCATGGTATTCAATTTCCCTTAAAGCTAGAATTTATAGTGGTTGTAGCAAAGCATACACACAAGGGTTTCAAATAATGTTTCAGTACCTAGATTTAATATGGTTGAACATATTCCCGTCTAACAATAATTGCAGAAAAAAAAGTAATTTTATTTTGCATTAAAAATCTGTATTAGTGAATTGAATGAACTCTTAATCCCTCATTTATAGATTAGATTATTACATGAACTCCCATACATTTAAGAACAAATCCTCATAAATGTAAATATTAAATGCATATACTCTAATATACACCATATAGCCCATATCTTACCTTACAACATACATGATATTATCATATTTTAATCATTATTATGTGATATAATTGAAAATATCCACACTAAACATTCATTCATGTATACAAGATCCTTTGAATTTAAAGCAACCTAAATAACATTATAATGTTGGATTTTATAAGATCATTCATATTAAATATTGATTATAAACTCTATGTGTATTAAACAACCACCTTCTCATAATGACTTGAGGTCCAACTAAAAACAACTCACCTACCTAACTTTATAATAATGACATATTAAAAACACTGTAGTTATAGTTATTGATTATTAATATCGAACATACACATAGAGGGTCAAATCTTTTACGTGTCAAAAAGATAAAGTTGATATAAAATCATGTCAATTTATTTTATTTATTATTATATAGTTAGGTTTTTTTTTATATTTAAATTTTTTTTATTTCTTTTATATTTATGAAAAGTTAATATAAAAAGAATGGTTAATATAAGAGGAATAAGATTCGAATTCGAATGGAGGAAGCAAATTTTTCTCTTAATCACTTAAATTACACTCAATCAACCTAACACAATTTTAATTACTATGAAACAAAATCCATTTTTAAATTATTAAAATGGTGAAATAATTACACTCAATCAACACAGCACAATTTTAATTACTATGAAACAAAATCCATTTTTAAATTATTAAAATGGTGAAATAAAAACATTCCAATTACATAAGAGATATTTAACCTTCTAAATCCATATGTAAACTACTAAACACAGATATTTTAAAAGTAGATTTACGAAACAGAATTTTCTACCAGATTGAAAAAGGCCAAATTGTTGACTGAGTTTTAGTGTAAAATACACCGAACTTCTGGTCATCTGGTTAAACTTTCACACATTTTTTTGTCTCGTAATGAATTTGGATTTTCCTGATTTGGTAGATGTTTAGACCCTTGTTTCCTCCAGCGAGTCAGCTTTTGTTTTTGTTAAAATAATATTTAACACTGTACTGTCTGATGTGGTCTTCGTTGTCTGCTCTTTACTTGAGTCATCCTCTCTGTTCTTTTGGTTGGCCTTAATTCTCTGCCATTTTAACCGATCAGACGAAGGAGGCGGCCCTCCCATTCCGGATCATGTTCTGCACCGTCGGATGCAACCAACAAAGTAGGTATTTAGTCAAAATCCATTCCCGATATTTGACACTCTAGAACAGCGGAAGAGGAAGTGCATGATGCTCGCTCGGATGAAGAGGTCTCCAGTTCAATCTTCGCAACGGCCCTGATCTCTTCAATACTTCGCAGCCATTTCGCTGCTTTAAGCTCAGGTGAATGCGGAGCTGAATTGCTGAATCAACGGTAAGGTTAAATTGATCGGTGTTGTCGCATTCATTTTCCTTGTATTTTCTGAACACCTGGTACCGAAATTCAATGTAAGTTAACAATCTCTGAGAATATGTCAATCCTGCCATTATATTCAGCTATCTTTGATAAGTGTGCTCCTAGATTCATAAAAAAGTTAATTTAGAACAATTTTGTATTACATTTGTCCAATTTAGTTCAAGATAAGCCATGGAACCAATGTAGGGTTATTGTTCTGATTATCCCAGCAAATTTGGTCGAAATGCATTGTATTTTGGAATCTATGCTCGTGGATACCAAAGCTACGTATCCTAGGTGGATAGAAAATTGAATAAGTTGCACCTGCATTTGCACTCCAGTTCAGGGATTTAGCTGAATTTTAAAGTGGACAGTATCAGCGCCTTAATGCATCAAAGATCGGGGATTTTACCCTAAGTTGCTGACGAAATTCCATTTTACCCTAAGATAGGGGATTTTACCCTAATTTTGTCGCATTCATTTTCCCTGTATTTTCTGAACACCTGGTACCGAAATTCAATGTAAGTTAACAATCTCTGAGAATCTGTCAATCCTGCCATTATATTCAGCTATCTTTGATAAGTGTGCTCCTAGATTCATAAAAAAGGTTAATTTAGAACAATTTTGTATTACGTTTGTCCAATTTAGTTCAAGATAAGCAGTGGAACCAATGTAGGGTTATTGTTCTGATTATCCCAGCAAATTTGGTCGAAATGCATTGTATTTTGGAATCTATGCTCGTGGATTACCAATGCTACGTATCCTAGGTTGATAGAAAATTGAATAAGTTGCACCTGCATTTGCACTCCAGTTCAGGGATTTAGCTGAAATTTAAAGTGGACAGTATCAGCGCCTTAATGCATCAAAGATCGGGGATTTTGCCCTAAGTTGCTGACGAAATTCCAGCAAATGGTTCATCTGGATTTCGCATTGTTACCGGAGTTTACGGATTCAACTAAGTCATCAAGAAAGCATTGATAAAATTATATATAGACATTTTATTGGAGTTCAGGGATTTAGCCGGACTCATGGTGAAGATGGTAGTAAATTGTCCATCTGCATTGTTTCAATATTTTATACACAATTTATCTCCAGAAAGCTCAAGCGACATCTGCATTGTTATCGAGTTCAGGGATTTAACCTAAATCATTGAGCCGATTCCACTAAATTGCTCATTTGCATTTTTAATGGAAGACAAGAATTTAGTCATCTGATAAATTTTCAGTCTATCGTGCACCCTCATTGCCACTGGAATCCGTAACTTATAAGTCATCTTTTCATGGCGACTTAGTCCCTATCCCCTGTCACTACTAGACTCGAAGATATTCAGCTCATGCTAACAGTGGCAGTTAGACTGAGAAAATCCACCCTTGGCGAGCCATATTACAGCTTTAGAGATGGGTGGTGCACATAGGAAAATCAAGTTCATTTAACAGTGAAGTGTACATGCAATTTTCTGCAATATTACCGTCTGTCACATATAGATATAGATTAGCCCAGCGGGTTAGGTCCATAGGTTGCAAGTGACTGTTTGAAAGTGTGTTGCCAAGAGGTCACAGGTTCAAATCTGTGGTAGCCCCCTTGGGTCACCTGCTGCTCCCGTGGCTGGCGGTCTATCCACCTTCCATTTGGAAATTC
>ML817171.1:67971-80072 GCA_009831015.1 Picea engelmannii | reverse complement strand
TTGCTTGAAACCCTAGGAGTAAGAAACATAAGGTGCTTCTTTCTTGCTCTTTATTTTGCTAGTTTTTCTTAAGAAGATCTTGTCTAGACAAACTTCCAGAGCCCTAAAGTGCTAGCACTTTAGAAGCTTTGTCTAGTTCTTATTGCATTAAATATTTTTCAAGAGTCTTAGGATAGGAGAAATCACTAGGGCCTAGACGTGCCTACACCCTAGTTGAACCTTCTCTTTGAGGCTTGGTGCTTGAGAACTTAAGGTACTACTTCTCAAGCTTCCACCTTGTTATCTTTTAGATAGGTACAATCATTGTTGTCTCTCCAAGTTAATGTGCTGGTATAATTGACTCCATAAACCCTAAAGACACTAGTTCTTGCCTCTCTCTTGTTGAAGGATTGATTAAACACTCAAACACCTCTTTTCCTAAGCTTTTACTAACTATCTCTAACCCTAGTTTAGCCTAGATCACTAACATATTTGCTGTTGTTATAAATGTTTGCTACAACCATCTAATTGCAACAATTTTTTTGCATACTCAACATTAATTGCTAGCCAACCACTTCAGAAATTGCTTATGACAAGTTATTATCATACTACTTAGTCAATGCTATCTTTTCAAGCTTTTCTGAGGAGTATTTGTTGCAGCTGTTACATTTTATCAATTGTTGTTGTAACCTTATTAACTGCTGCAATTTTATATCAGCTAGCACTTATTGTCACTGTCCATTGTCTATTGAGGTGTTATTATCATTTTTGTACTTGGAATTATTGTATATGCATGCTATATTGTCTTGTTCCGAGCAGGTACATCAAGTACTTCATTAACCTCATCTTTAAGACACAGATTTAGTGATTTTGGTAACTAGTGAGAGGGGGGAACACATCTTGAACATAACCCTAATTTTCCATCCCTTTAGGTTACCGGGGACGCTTCCCCTGTGGTAGACATTGCTTACCCCTAGAAAGTGGGGATTTCCTATTAAGGTGACAATGATAGGATATCCTGTTTGTTACGCCAATCTCCCTTACTTGCCTTGGGCTTTGGGCAGGTACAGATTGTGCGATAACAATAACTAGTTGTGCTTTTAATTAATAAAGTGATTTTATTCAGGATTATTAGTCGGGTGTTGGGTTTAGATAAATTAACACCTACTGCGATCAACCAAACTCCATTTTTGGTTTGCATGATCGAGGAATGATGGTTGTATAAGCTTCAATGATTTTGTGTGCCCAATTTAGATGTCAGGATTATGTTGATCTGTGAAGCACATTCTTCTCTATAAGGGGGGCATTTTGGCACTAATAAAACACTTCAACATTTGCAAAAGCATTACTTTTGGCCCTCCATGCAACAATAGGTCATTGGCTTTGTCCATCGTTGCACCTTGTGTAGTTAGAACAAATACGCACACTGTAGGCATGGGTTATATCAACCGCTCCCAATTCCTTCTCGACCATGGGAGGCCATCTCAATGGATTTCATTTCTGGTCTTCCTATGACATTCCAAAAACATGACCGTGTTTTTGTAGTTGTTTGCCTCTTCTCCAAAATGGTGTTGTTTCTTCCTTGCACCAAGACGATTACAACACAACAAACTGCAGATTTGTTCTTTAGACATGTTTGGGCGTCATTTGGACTTTCGTGCACCATCATCTCTGATAGGGATGCTCGTTTATTTAACCAATTTTGGAAAGCTCTTTGGCAGCGTTTGGAGTAGTCCACTACATTTCTGTTGATGATTGCAGCTATGTGAGACATTCTCCAGCTTACAAACCTGTGAGATGTGGATCATTGCAGCCATGTGAGATATTCTCTAGCTTACAAACCTGAGAGAAAGCCCCTGAAAAGGGTGTGTGGTTCCTATTTGAGATAGAGCTGGAACGTAGAGATGACCTCCTCCATTCAGAGAGTTGAGAAGAACTCCAGATGATTATTCTGTGGGAAAGGCGATCTGCTGAGTTGGACGTGCCTGTGGCTGAGCATAAGGTGAATGTGTGAAATCCCAAAGTGTTGGGTGCATCGTCATGAGAACATAAATGAAGATGATGTATTAGCCTCCTTTGAGCTGAAGAGTTGATGAGAAACTTTAGATGACTCCTGTGTGATGGAGTGGGAAAAACGATTTGTTGAGTGGACGAGCACAGGTGAACGTGTGAAGAACTTGTTCTTCTGTGTAATGCAGTGAGCCAGAGATATGGACATCCCTATGGATGTGCCCCTAGTGGATGAGCACTAGTGGGTGTATCAGATCCCTTGCTATATTGTTCAAGAGTCAGATCTGCCTGTAACTCTAATTGTAATGTAAAGGGTACAGGTCGGCCCCACCTTAATGTGACTGGTAATTAATGTAAAAGATAATTAATCTGGTTAATATTAATTATATTATAAGCCAGTGAAGTCGGCCCTGTTGTGCTAATAGACATTTCTGTTGACAGGTTCAGGTTAGTATAAGTAAAGGTAAATTCCCCATTTAGGAATCATATCTTTCATGTGAGTTTGGAAATTTCAGCAATCATATCTTCATGCATAACCTTGACTATTGATAAATCAACATGGTATCAGAGCATAGGTCTTGAAAGAACCCATTGCAGAAGCATCTACCAAGTCTCCTCTCACTTTTGTAGAATTTTACGACCCTCCTAGGATTTCCAGAAAAATCCGTACGACCCTCCTAGGATTTCCAGAAAAATCCGTACGACCCTCCTTTCTTTGGTGATCCAGCCCTTAATACTTGGACGCTGGGGCTACTTTTGGCATAGAAGAGTACGACCTCCTCCAACGCATCTCCAGAAGCTCTCAAAGTGAAGTTTCGAGAAATTTTGATTTTTAGCCCTAGGGTTTCTAGGGTACCGAAATTTCCTGTAGAATATTAATCTTAGATTTCTGAAGAAACTTTTCTCTTGAATCAACAAGCATCTCTGTGACACTATCAAGTTGATTGTTGGCAGTCATAAGTCCAACATAATCCAAGGTTACTAATTCAACCTAATCATTAGGTTTTCAAAATCCAGTTGGCGAAAATTTGAAGAAACCAATCAAATGAAGAACGAAGCCTTAGTAGAAGATAGGCTTGATGGAGCAAGCAACTTCAGCTCCTGGAAATCAAGGTTTCAGGTCACCCTTGAAGAAGATGACCTCTTGGATGTGGTAACCAAAACCCTACCAGACACAACTACAGATGTAGAGAAGAAGATAAGAAAGGAAGAAGATGTCAAAGCAAGAAAATTAATCATCTACTCAGTAAGAGATCATCTCTTACCCCGTATTGCCAACCTGAAGACAACCTATGATATGTATGAAGCTTTGAAAGAAATGTTTGAAAGTGACAACACCCTCATAGCTCTTACCTTGAAGAGCCAACTTCAAAGTACCAAGATGACGAAAGGTGACATAGTTGCCATCTTCTTTATGAAGTTATCAGAAATTAAAGAACAACTAGAGACCATCGGAGAAATCATGTTTGATAGAGAACTTGTCTTAAMTACTCTCAACAACCTTCCAAAATCGTGGGAGCCTTTCCTTCRGAGTATCGGTGGAAGAGAAACTTTACCAACCTTTGATCGTCTATGGACAGATTGTACTCAAGAAGAACTTAGACTTAGAAATAGAGGAGTGGAAGACTCCTCAGAAGAAAATCATGCTCTTGCACTTCATACAAAGAAAGGAGGAAAATTCAAAAGAAATTTCAGGCAAACATTTAAAGGTGAGAAATCTTCATCAAATCCAGGTTATCAAAGGAGAGATGTTTCATAAATTTAGTGCTTCAGACGTGACAATTATGGACACTATGCAAGAAAYTGTCCAACCAGGAAGAAGGGAAGACAATATGCTTCCACCGCTGACATTGATCCAGACCCACCTCAAAAGAATGAAGAGAAGAGAGAGGAGAARTACTTCCTCTAAAACTAAAGCATGACTACAAACCAGGTAAACCGATTGATTTCAAATTTTATAGTTGATTGCATTTTTGAATAAATCCCTAGTATGGGAGCCCTCAAAGACTTGGACCATTATCCCTGGTACGGGAGTCCAAACCATATTTGATTGATTATTATGCGAGACAAGCAGAGATGTTGTCCTTAAAGAAGAGATACCCATTCAAACAAACCCAGAGAATCTCAAATGGAGATTGACAGTGAGATAATACCTTCTCCCCCTTCAGCAGTTCAGAGGGAGACATACATTATTCCAGTTGATCCAGTTTCTCCAGTTGATATGTTCAGAGATATTGTAGTAGGGCATAAAAGGCCTACCTAGACTCACTCTGCAAGAGGCAGAGAAACATACAAGCCTCTCAAGACTCATCCCGAGAAAGCAAAAGAGATTTTCGAGCTATCCTTCAGTCATGAGCCACTTCATTGATGTTGAGCCTCCTTGTCTTAGAGAATCAATAGGAGAACAGGTATGGCAAGATGCCATAACAAAAGAACACTAGTATATCTTAAAGAATGATGTATAAGATATTATTCAGGGACCAGGAGGGAAGTCTGTGGTAACTTCCAAGTGGATCTATAAGATCAAGCATGCAGCTGATGGAAGTGTAGAGAAACACAAAATGAGATCTATAGCCAGAGGTTTCTCACAAACAGAGGGAGTTGTCTATGATGAAACACTTGATCTAGTAAACCTGATACACTTCCATCCGTACTACCATCCATGAGTTGGAAACTATATCAGATAGATAGATTCTTGATGAGTTTGGATTTCAACAAGAGTGTTGCTGATCCAAACCTATATTATTACAGTGTTGGTGACGAGAGCCTGATTTTGATAACTTATTCAGAAAGCCTTGTTGTTGGATACAAGTAATCCTTGACTTCTGAATTTGAGATGAAGAATCTGAGTATGATGCACTACTTCTTGGGACAAGAAGTATGACAGAGGACCGATGAGATTTTCCTGAGTCAAGAAAAATATACAGTGAAAATATTAAAGAAGTTCAGTATGACAGAATGCAAAATCCACCATGATGGATTGATGATGATTCAGACGAGACTGATCCACAACTGATTGAATCATTGATGTATCTGGTTAACACCAGACTTGATTCATGCCATGCAGTGAATGTGCTTAGTCATTTCATGAGTCAACCGAGACAGACTCACTAGACAACAACAAAAACATGTATTGAGATATATACGAGGCACAGTTGGATATGGCCTGAGATATGCCTCCAGTGTGAACTTGAGTTTGCAAGATATGTCTATTCAGATTGAGCAGAAAGGACAGTGGACCGAAAGAGCACATTCGGTTGTTGTTCTATCATGAAGGTTGCCATGGGTTCTTGATGCAACAGGAAACAAAACTCTGTGGCCTTGAGTACCACAGAGACAGAGTATATAACATCGAGTGTGCGAAGCAATGCGGCTTCACAAGCTTCTGATAGATTTACTTGACCATGAGATGGATCCTATGATGATAAGCAAGAGCCGTGTATAAAACTCCTTGAGAACCCAGTGTTTCCTGATGGATCGAAACACGATGAGATGAAATATTCTTATATCAGAGATATGATGTAGAGGAAAATCGTACACATGCAGTACCTTCCTACACATGAGCAGATTGCAGACATCTTCACCAAACTAACTTGGTGAAGAATGCCTCCCTAGTTGAGAGGGATTATTGATGACTCCAGCCAAGACAAAATTCAGAGTACATCTGTGTGAGACTTAGCATGATGAAGAATGCCTCCTTAGCTGAGAGGGAGTGTTGATGATTGTAGCCATGTGAGACATTCTCCAGCTTACAAACCTGTGAGATGTGGATCATTGCAGCCATGTGAGATATTCTCCATCTTACAAACCTAAGAGAAAGCCCCTGAAAAGGGTGTGTGGTTCCTATCTGAGACAGAGCTGGAACGTAGAGATGACCTCCTCCATTTAGAGAGTTGAGAAGAACTCCAGATGATTATTCTGTGGGAAAGGCGATCTGCTGAGTTGGACGTGCCTGTGGCTGAGCACAAGGTGAACGTGTGAAATCCCAAAGTGCTGGGTGCATCGTCATGAGAACAGAAATGAAGATGATGTATTAGCCTCCTCTGAGCTGAGAGTTGACGAGAAACTTCAGATGACTCTTCTGTGTGATGCAGTGGGAAAGAAGATTTGTTGAGTGGACATGCCTGTGGACGAGCATAGGTGAACGTGTGAAGAACTGGTTCTTCTGTGTAATGCTGTGAGCCAAAGATATGGACATCCCTATGGATGTGCCCCTAGTGGATGAGCACTAGTGGGTGTATCAGATCCCTTGCTATATTGTTCAAGAGTCAGACTTGCCTATAACTCTAATTGTAATGTAAAGGGTACAGGTTGGCCCCACCTTAATGTGACTGGTAATTAATGTAAAAGATAATTAATCTGGTTAATATTAATTATATTACAAGCTAGTGAGGTCGGCCTTCTTGTGCCAATAGACACTTCTGTTGACAGGTTCAGGTTAGTATAAGTAAAGGTAAATTCCCCATTTAGGAATCGTATCTTTCATGTGAGTTTGGAAATTTCAGCAAGTACACCTTCTTGGGAAAAGTGCACACCTCTCTTGGCGCTAGTCTTCTAGGGTTTGAGCACCCTCTTGTGTGCTAGGTTTTATCTTGGTGGTGAAGGTCTTTCTCTGGAAGAATATAGCAAAGGATTTGGCTGGGTTTTCTTCCCTTGTTGAGAAGGGTTTCCCAGGATACTTCTTGTGTTCTTGTGCATGGTGCTTCTTCTTGTGATCTTGGTTGCTGCAACATTTATGGTTATGGTTAAATGCTAAAAATGGAATGATCTTCATGCTTAACCTTGACTATTGATAAATCAACAATTTCACCCCCAAACAGATGGCCAAATAGAGGTAGTGAATTGCACCTTGGTTCAATTGCTTCAAACAACATACTCCAAAAACCAACAGTGGGATAAGGCCCTTCACAATGTGCAACATTGTTACAATAGGGTCGTTCACTTAGTCATGGGCCGCTTCCCTTTTGAAGTTTGTTATGAGTACAAGCCCGTAACACCCTATGAGCTTCCAACTTTATTGCTGCCTCCTAGTTCCCTGCAATAGCTCAACGCCCAATAGTAGGCCACTTCTTTTGTCTTAAAAATTGCCTAGATTCATCTTCAAGTTAGCATAGTGCTCCAACAAAATCAAGAGCACGTGAAGTAACTTAAAGATTGCCATCGAGCTCCCTCTCCCTTCTAGATCAAAGATCATGTCTAGATGTGTGAAAATTCCCAAGCCTTAGGTGACTAAAGTCCTTATGATCTCAATCAAACAAATAGATCGCTGAATTTGATTATTGCAGAATTAAATTTCAGACCATAGCATTAATAACACAATAGCTGAAAATCAAATAGTAGAAGCTTAAAATCAATTACACACATACACAGGTAATTACTCCAAAATCTAGCTTTTCATTCCTTCAAAAAACTTTCAAGGAAACCTCCTCAAGCTGTCCAAAAAACAACACTGCACAAATATCGAAAACACCTCAAACTAAGCGGAACAATTTGCTAGAAAATACACTTGCAATATTGTTGTATGGCATGCCCGTATGGATTGTACTGACGTCAGTACAACTTTGTCTATATGACTATACAAATTCGTACATTACCGCCCGTACGATTGTACGAACCTCCATACTACTGTACGAAACTGTTTCGTACGACTATACGAACTGCTGCACGGGACTGTGTGCTGCTAGAAACTCATTGCCTGCATTTTCTCCCTCTCTGTTGCTCAACTGTTCTTGTGTTTCTTAACTCTCTATCTTGACTTGTCTTTATAGTTTTAGTTGAGACCAAAACCCTAATGTATTTTCGAGATTACTCCTTGTGTAAGTCATGCATGCATGAAATACACTTTTTAGACTCAACTGTTAAAAATGAGACTTTAACTTTTCAACTAAACTGAATGACAAAATAAAAGTTACTTTTCGAAAATAGAATTATTTTTCGAAAATAACTTTTTCAAAAATATCTCGAACTAATTCCTGTTCGAGCTATAATTCTCAACACTCCCTCTTAGCGAGGAAGGAATTTTGCACCAATCCAAGTTTGTCTCTAAATGCCTTAAACTTCCCTTTTCCCAAGGGCTTGGTCAGAATATTAGCTACCTGTTGATCCATGGGAATATACTGGAGCTTCACTGCTCCTATTTGAACCCTGTCTCGTATGAAGTGATATTTGATCTCTATATGCTTGGACTTGTTGTGAAATACTGGATTCTCAGAGAGTTTGATACAACTCTGATTATCACAGTAAATGACCGTGGGATCTAACTCTTGATCAAACAAATCTACAAGTAACTTGTGAAGCCAGATGGCCTCACAACTAGCTGTACTGGCTGCCATGTATTTTGCCTCTATTGAGGTAAGTGCCATGAAAGTTTGCTCCTTGCTGAACCAGGATATCATTATTGATTCCAAGCTAAAGCAACGCCCTAAGGTGCTCTTTCTTTCTGCTGCACTACCTTCCCAATTTGAGTCTGTATACCCTTGCAACTTCACTTCACCATCTCCAAGATATCTTAGACCATACTCCACTGTGCCCCTCAAATACCTGAGCACATGTTTTACTGCTACTCAATGGGCCCGCCTTGGCTCCACCATGACTTAAGGTGTTCATTGCAAAACATATATTTGGCCTAGTGTTGACCAAATACATCAAAGAACCTATCAGTTGCCTTACAATGTGGGATCCACCAACTCTGAATATGAAGTTGTCACCTTCTTTAGATTAGTGATCATGGATGTGGCCATAGGTTTGTAGTCCTCCATCCAAAACCTCTTTAGGATCTAAACTGCATACTTACCTTACCTAAGGAAAATCTCCCCTTGTCTCTGCTAAACCTTCAATCCCAAGAAGTAATGCATCACGTCGATGTCTTTCATCTCGAACTCAACTACCATGTCTAGTTTGCACTCTGCAACTGTTAGAAACAAGTCATCTACATACAACACCAAAATGAGCAGATCAGTTTGAACAAATATATAATATAAGTTAGGATCTGCTTCACTTTTGGTGAAGCCTGTTGGCCACCTATTTCAACTAGGGGGTCAAATCCATGTGCCATGAAGCTGTGTACCTGATGGTGCAGCAAAGTTGAAGACTTTCTGGTTCTACAAGGCATTTTTTGCCCCCAACACTTCTTTTTGTAATTGGAATTTCCGCTCCCCTGCGTGGGATAATAATGTAATGGGTCTGCATGGATCATATTTTAGGTTAGTTGCCTAGGACTTTATCATTAGGGAAGTCCTTTCATCGAGTGTTTTTTATCCTCAGGTAATTTCTAATTACCCTTGAATTTTTCACTCATAATAATCCTCCAAAGTGGTGAAAGGCGTTCTAATGATCGAGCCCAATGGGTGACTAGAGTGTAGGAATATTGTAAATGACCATGCTAGACATCTCCTAGAGTCTTGCGGAATTCCGTCGAGTCTGTAGTTTTTTTATTTTTTTTTTAAATTACCCAGTTAATGGTAATTTTAATTAAAATTGATGTAAAAATGTAAAAACTAGGTCCTAGGGGATTTTGATAGGGGTGTGAGTACTCAAAAGAAATGGAATGAGACCCCCTACACCCTTGGACCAAGTCTCAGTTGAATTGGACAAGTTTTGCTAGGTCATTGTCCATTAGGAGTCTTAGTCAGTCTTGAGTCAGCAATTTAATTGCTTAATTTGGCAAAGTCAAAAATGCCAAAAATTGTAAAATAAGCAAAAAGGTTTGAGAGAGAGTGGGAAAGGTTTCCTAACCTTTTTCCTAAGTTGGAAAAGTAATTTTCCACTTAAAGAACCCCCCCTTGCTTAGCCAACAACTTAAATTGGTGTTCCCTTGCTAATTGACATGTGGGAATTAAAAAGTTTAAGTGAAAAAAACCACCTAAACTCTAAATTCGCCCTCCTTGGTGTTTAACTTAATGTTTGACCATAGGAAAATGTGTTTTCCCCCTTTACACCTCACCCCTCAAACCCTAACTCACTACGAAAACCCTCAAAGCGACTCTTCCTTGACTTTGTCTATTTCTCTTGGATGTGTGACACTTGTAACTCATCCAAGAGGGGTCTCTCTCCTCTCCCAAGTATAAAAGAATGCCTACCCCTCCCTCATTTCACATCTATTCTCAGTGTAAAGTTACTATGCCCAAATCTCTCCCACTCTTCTCTCTCTCCCATCTTGGTCTCTCTCATTTCTCCAGCTTGTAGCAAGTATTTGCTCAAGCTTGCTTTCAATAAAAGGAATCTTTGGAGGAATTTGTTGGCATTAGGAGTATTCTTGGTGCTTGGATTGGATCTTCATTGGAGGTGACTTGTATTATTGTCTTTTTTGAGTTTTTGCTTCTAGATCTAAAGTAGGAGATCCAAGCAAAGTATTTTGCTTGGATAGATCTATGGTAGTATTGCCATAGATCTTAGTGAAGTAGTTTCCTTTTGTTATGCAAAGTATTTTGTTAACATTTTTGAATCTACTCACCTCCTTCCTTTTCTTGTAGCTTGATCTCTTTTATTTGTAGGTCACTAAGGGTTGGAGAAGGATAAATTTCAGATTTGGAAATTTGTCCCTTCACCAATTTGAAACCCTCTTAAGATTTCTGTTTCTTTCATACGTATTTCTCTAACATTTTTGGGTATATTTCTGTCATAGAATAGGTCTCATATCATCTATATATGCTGTTTTTTGTACTAGAAATTTATGGTTATTGCTAACAAAACTTTTTCCAAGTTTTTTGGTTGTTTTGCAGCATTTCCAACAAGTTTTACTTGCTTTTTTTCTGTAGATCTGAACCAGTCAAGGGGAGGTGCTGCCCATTTGGAGCCACAAAACATCAAGAAACAACCTCCCAAGTAAGGGTATTGAATACCCTCTTCTTCTTCTTCATTCTTACATTGTAAGCAAGCCCAAAGAGAGAGTCTCTTGGGCTTGCATTTCTCAAGCTTTCTAAAATTTCTGAATTTTTTTTTTAATTCTTTTTGCGTACAACTAGCAAAGAGGCTTGGCTTTGCCACCCATGCTAAATCATAAGGCTAGGCTTTAGAGTTTATTTTTTGTTTTAAACTTTTATTTTTGTTGTCCCACTTGTCCTTAAGACAAGGTTGAGAGGCTAGGATCTTTACTTTTCTTGTCAAGCATTTGTTTAATTTCTTTCACCCACTTTGGCACAAAATCAGTAGGCTAGTCCTTCTCCTTGTGCCTTAGTTGAGGTTGCTAGTTCATTTATTTCAAGTATTGTTTGCCCCACTTGTCCTTAAGACAAGTTTGAGTGGTCAGGACTTTGTCATTTATTTTCCAAGCTCTTATTTACTTGCATTCTTTATTTCTTTTGCCTACACCTAGCAAAGAGGCTTGGCTTTGCCATCCATATCGTAAGGCTTGTCTATAGTTTAGTTTCCTTTCCTTTCATATTGTCTATAATTGCTTAATCTCCGGTTTCTCATTCTTCAAGTGGTTTATTTTGCAAAGTCATTTAATTTTGCTATTTCTTGCTTGAGTTGTGCAACTATCTAATTAATTAATTTATCTTGTATCTTAAGCATAGATCTTTCACTTTGCAGTTTTATTTCAAGCTATTCATAGTTGCAATCTAGACTAGGAGGATCAATTTATCTAGTCTAAATAGGCACCTTTGACTGGTACAACTTTCGCCACCAAAAAGGGGGCTTGTGGAGGCTACAGGGGGTGCTAAGTCAGGGATGACTTCACGGCACTAGGTGTCCCCCTTGCTTGAGCGCCCAAGTTTTCCGGGTTGACCAGTGGAGCTAGGGAAGGGCCTTGTTTGCCCTTCTTCTTGAGCACCCAACAATCATTTTGGCCAAAGCGGTAATAGTCTAGGGGTAGTCACAAAGCTTAGGTTTGTTTTACATTAGCTTAGCCCCCCCTAATCAAAGAGAGACTCTTAAAATTTATCTAAAATCTATCTAATACATTTCACAACACTTGCACTTTATTTTCTGTATCTTTCAGTTGTGTAGTCCTTGCTGTTCAAGGCTTTCTTTTACATGCTTATGGTTTTAATTCACTAGCATTTCATTTCCAAGCACTTCATTTCAAGTTGAGCATTTACTTTCGAGTTCTTTTTGGTTACAGTGGTTTTTTTGTTCAAGGGCAAGTTGCTATCAAGCTGCGCACCATCTCT
>ML817171.1:57074-67921 GCA_009831015.1 Picea engelmannii | reverse complement strand
ATAATTGCTTAATCTCCGGTTTCTCATTCTTCAAGTGGTTTATTTTGCAAAGTCATTTAATTTTGCTATTTCTTGCTTGAGTTGTGCAACTATCTAATTAATTAATTTATCTTGTATCTTAAGCATAGATCTTTCACTTTGCACTTTTATTTCAAGCTATTCATAGTTGCAATCTAGACTAGGAGGATTGATTTATCTAGTCTAAATAGGCACCTTTGACTGGTACAACTTTCGCCACCAAAAAGGGGGCTTGTGGAGGCTACAGGGGGTGCTAAGTCAGGGATGACTTCACGGCACTAGGTGTCCCCCCTGCTTGAGCGCCCAAGTTTTCCGGGTTGACCAGTGGAGCTAGGGAAGGGCCTTGTTTTCCCTTCTTCTTGAGCACCCAACAATCATTTTGGCCAAAGCGGTAATAGTCTAGGGGTAGTCACATAGCTTAGGTTTGTTTTACATTAGCTTAGCCCCCCCAATCAAAGAGAGACTCTTAAAATTTATCTAAAATCTATCTAATACATTTCACAACACTTGCACTTTATTTTCCGTATCTTTCAGTTGTGTAGTCCTTGCTGTTCAAGGCTTTCTTTTACATGCTTATGGTTTTAATTCACTAGCATTTCATTTCCAAGCACTTCATTTCAAGTTGAGCATTTACTTTCGAGTTCTTTTTGGTTACAATGGTTTTTTTGTTCAAGGGCAAGTTGCTATCAAGTTGCGCACCATCTCTTTGGGGCACTTGGTAAGTGGTTTCCCCCCTTGCTTCAGAAGTTGCACACTTCCTCTTGTTGGCTCTCTCATCTTTAGAAGTTGTGCACTTGTTCGTTTTTCCAGCTTTTCCAAGTTTGTGCTTTATGGTTAGTTAGTTGTATTGTTCATTGGCTATAGTTTATCTCTTGTATATCTATCTAACTCATCTTTTGTCCTTGCTCATACTGTAATATACTTTCACATTGTATATTTGTCATTGCTATATTTCATCTTGCAACCTAGTGTAGAGTTATTCTTTGTAATTAGATCTTTTAATTCTTGTATTTATTTTGTATAGACTTAAGTTGACCCCTTGCCCAACCTTTAGGCACTAGTCTTAGTTGACCTTAGGGAAAGGATTTGACAGTCATTGAAATTGTGCATTGCATTGTTGCTTGCTATATAGGTTAGATTTCCCTCTAACTTAACAAAACTAAAATCAACTCCTAGAATTCACTTAACAACTTACATAGTAAATAGGGTCTACCCCCCTTGGCTTCCCTAGGAGTAAGCCTAGACGAAAGAAGCCCACATAGAGGTGACAGTGGGTTTGGACTTAGGCATTGTGCTTCCAAGGACACACCAAGTGGATTGAGACTTTTCCACGTTTGTAGGTGTGTATAAGGATGACAACAAAGCCCATACTTTGCAGATATCCATCGATCCTGGAATACCATGCTCTCGGTGCTTGCTTGAGTCCATACAAGGCTTTCTTAAGCCTGCACACATGGGAGTCCTTCGTACTTACCTCAAAGTCCTGAGGTTGCTCTATGTACACTTCTTTCTCTATGATCCCATTAAGGAGAGCTGTCTTCACATCCATCTGATGTATTCTCCATCCCATAAATGACACCAAAGACATAACTGCTCTAATGGAAGTGTACCTGGTGACTAGAGCAAATATCTCTTCATATCCCACTTCCTCTCTCTCAGAGAACCCTCTCGCCACAAACCTTGCTTTGAACTTCTCATGTTGCCATCTGCAACATGCTTGATCTTGTAGATCCACTTGGAACTCACAACTAACTTCCCCTTTGCTCTTGACACTGTGTCCCAAACTCCATTCTTCATGATGGAGGTGTACTACTCCACCATGGCATCCCGCCATACTTGCTAGTCTGCTTCCGCTTGAAAACTGGAAGGATTGGAATCTAGAATGTTGTTCATCAATGCCATATAGTTTGGAAACTTCTTTCAAGGTTTTCTCTCTCTGAATGTGCTGCTAGGAGTTTCAACATGCTCCTGAGCATCCTTCAATTTCCGATTGGACCATCGAGGTCTCCTGACAGAAGTGGAAGGGGCTCCTGTCACCCCTTGTTCACTTGAAGGCTGCTGTATTGCCATGGAAATCACTGGTGACTTTGGCTCAACCTTTGGAGCTTCCTGCTCCTCATGCTCTGCCATTGGAGTAGGCTCACGAGACTTCCTGGATGCAAAGTCTTCCTCAAACTTAACATCCCTGCTTACTATTGTCTTCCTCTGCTTTGGAATATAGACCCTGTAAGCCTTTGAAGTCTCACTGTAACCCACAAACAAACCCTTCATGTTGGAGGGCTTCAACTTGGTCCTCTTCTCTATAGATACATGGATATAAATTGGACAACCAAAGATGCGGAAATGACTCATCTCTGGCTTCACATTAGTGAATGCTTCCTTTGGTGTCTTGTCCTCCAAGATCTTATGAGGACATCGATTCTCGATGTAGACTACTGTGTTACATGCCTCTACCCAAAGAAACACGGGCAAGTCTTGGTCATTTATCATGGCCTTCGTAGCACCTATGATGGATCGATTCTTCCTCTCTGCAACCCCATCCTGCCGTGGGTTATACGAAATTGTTAACTCCCTCTTTATTCCCGCCTCCTTGCAAAAACCCTCAAACTCCTTGGATGTATACTCTCCCCCATTATTCGATCTCAAGACTTTGATCTTCTTCCTTGTCTGGTTTTCAACTAGAGCTTTGAACTCTTGAAACTTGCTAAAGACCTCATCCTTGGTCTTTAAGAAGTAGATCCAAGTTTCACGAGAGAAATCATCAATAAAGGAAACATAATACATGCTTCTTGTTATTGGTGCTATTGACATTGGTCCAAAAACATCCGAATGTACTAAGTCTAGAATCCCCTTAGACCTATGCTTGCTACTTGGGAAAACAACCTTGGCATGCTTGCTAAGCGTGCATCCTCTGCTTAAACCATGCTACTCCATACTGAACTCTAAAAGACCAGTGACTATCTCCCTCAGAATAGGCAATGCCCCGGGATGCAGGTGCCCCATCCTCTTGTGCCGCAACTTGCACAAGTTGTCATTATTATGCACCAAGGCTCGAACGTGTTCACCCTGCAACCTGTACAAATTACCTTCTCTATCCTCTATTACTTGAGCTGTATTTGGGCTTAGAATCCTTCGGCTTGATTAGGACTTGTTGGTTCTTGAACTCCATTGCAAAGCCCTTATCTTCCATAACCGAAATTGAAAGCAAATTCTTCTTGAGACCTGGTACAATCAAGACATCGTCAAAATCTAAAGAATTACTTGACTTGAGCTGGAAGGGAATAATACCAACTCTTGCTACTGGGTACTTGGCATCATCACCAAGCTCAACCTGTATTCTTGAGTCCTGCTTCTTCAGACTAGAAAACAACTGCTGTGTTGATGTCGTATGTCGAGATGCCTCACTGTCCACATACCACACATTCCTCAGAATAACACTAGTAGAAGGAAAGACACCAATGATAAATCCTTCTCAAACTTGGCAGCAAACTCGGTCATTTGCGTTTCTGCAGAGGTTGCTACCTGCGTCTGCTGCTGCTTCCCTTTACTCTTTTTCTTATTTGGACATTGTGATGCATAATGACCGTGCTTATGACAACTGAAGCACTTGATTTTACTCAAGTCCTTCTTTCCTGGCTGTGAGGTTGACTCCTCACTCTTTCCCTTACCCTTGCTGGGTCCTTTACCTTTTCCCTTATTTGATTGACCAAATAGAGCTAAGTTCTCTTCACCATCCTTCTTGCTGGCCTTTGACTCCATCCGAGTCTCCTCCCGAATGCAGTCATCCCAAAGCCTCTCAAAGTTAGGAAGTTTTTCCCGAGTGCAAATACCTTTGACAAATGGTTCCCATGAAGTTGGGAATCCATTCAGTGCCACGTTCACTAGCTCTGTACCTTCAACCTTTTCCCCAACTGCTGCAAGTTGATAACGGATCTGTGTGGTCTTCATAAGGTAACTGGTGACTATGTCCGATCTGGTCATCCCTATGGATCTGAGTTTGTTCCACAATACCATTTTCCTGTTTATGTTTTGACTTCGGTAGAGACTAACTAGGGTATTGAACATCTCCTTCATTGTCTTTTTCTTGGATACATGAGGGATTAGATGATCCTTTATGGCATCCAAGATCATCCACTTGGTCTTCACTTCTTTCTTGTTGTGAGCTACCCACTGTTGCGGATCTGTAGGCAGAGTCACAAAGTTCTTGATAATATCCCAGAGATCATTCTCTTCTAGTAAGAGTGTAACGCTCACTTTCTATGATAAGAAATTCGAGGCACCATCCAATTTGTCCTCAAACTTGAGACTATTTAATATGCCATTTCTGAGATCTACTGCACAAACCCTCAAATCTGAAAATTAGTTTTGAGACCCTCTCACTGCTGGTCCTTCTTCCTTGCAATTGATTTACCGCTGCAAATCCTAGAGAATATCAATCAAAGAAACATGCTCTGATATCATGCGAAAATTCCCAAGCCCTAGGTGTCTAAAGTCCTTATGATCTCAATCAAACAAATAGATTGCTGAATTTAATTATTGCAGAAATAAATTTCAGACCATAGCATTAATCACACAATAGATGGAAATCAAATAGTTGAAGTATAAGATCAATTACACACATACACAGGTAATTACTCCTTCAAAATCTAGCTTTTCATTCCTTCAAAAAACTTACAGGGAAAACTCCTCAAGCTGTCCAGAAAACAACATTGCACAGATATCGAAAACACCTCAAACTGAGTGTAACAATCTGCTGGAAAGTACACCTGTTGTACTACTGTATGGATGCTGGTACGGCTCTGTCCATATGACTGTATGGAGCCGTACAGTACTTTCTGTACGATTGTACGAACCTCCCTACCACTGTACAGAACTGTTCTGTACGACTGTACGGATTGCTGCATGGGACTGTGTTGCTGGAAACTCACTGCCTGCACTTTCTCCCTCTTTGTTGCTCAACTTGCTCAACTGCTCAACTGTTATTGTGTGTCTTAACTCTCTATCTTGACTTATCTTTATAGTTATAGTTGGAGACCAAAACCATAATCTATTTATGACATTACTCCTAGTGTAAGTCATGCATGCATGAAATACACTTGTTAGACTCAACTACTAAAATAAGACTTTCACTTTTCAACTAAAGTGAATTACAAAATAGAAGTTACTTTTTGAAAATAGAATCACTTTTCAAAAATAGAATAATTTTTTGAAAATATCTTGAACTAATTCCTATTCGAGCTATAATTCTCAACAAGATGTACCTTTAGAAGCAACGTTTTCAGGGGGCCAAGTATCACAAACTCCACCCACTTCATAATGTCCCTATACAATTTTGCAAATGTTGGGAGACAATGCCTTCAAACTAGATTGCCTCCATAGCTTGGTATTCATCCTGTGGTCAATTCTCACAATTGAAGTTCTATGAACCCTCCCAACTTGAAGAAGAGCTCCCTATCTCCTATTTGGTGGAACTGTGTTTGATTATAGACCACTGCTTACCCAAGATACATTGCTGGACATTCGCACATAGACCACTCGACATGGTATCATCTCCACCTACTTGGTTGGCAACAAGAGTAAACTACCCATGTAGGCTAAGTGGTTTCTAGAGGATGAATTCGCTACATGCTTTCCACATTTGGTTTCACAAGTAGGGACACTTGCACCTTCAATTAGGGAGGAATTAGTACAGGAACTGAGGCAAGAAGACATGGAACCTCTTCAGAGCGACATAACATGCTAGTGCTACCCTTTAGTACATGCACTCCACCATCAGAACATTTTTCGGTATATTATTAGGAGAGGCATGGGTCTATATATACCAAAACCCTAAATACATAAAGCTAAAAGACTATTATATACTTTGCTGGAAAGAGAGTACCCCTTATATTGGTAGAAATCGGGGACATTTTTCTTTAAGCAGGTAGGAAATGGTGAGATATAGGGGTTTTAGTCTATTATCTCTTTTTAGCTGCCTTCGTGCGAGGAAAGCTATTCCATGCTAGTCTATAATAAGCTGAAGATCATTTTAGTCTCCAGTTTCCAATTTTGAGACAAACTTGTATTACAAATATGTACTCGTAAGTTTAAATAATACGAAGGGGCCACATTTTTGAAGATTCAGTCTCTCTTTCATACTTCTGCTGTGTACTCGTATCATGTTAGATTCTTATTTATACTTTACCATCTATGTTACCAGATTCAACACCCTAGAGTCCGGGATGAACATTTCTGTGGATTGGATTTGGATTCAGATCTGGATACATCAGGATTTGGCCTGGATGCATTTCCTGTTTGGAAATGCCGGAGTATCCGCTCAGGATCTGTATCTGACTTGCCTGATATGTCACGCCCATGGATCCTCTAGAAAAAAATGTAATTTAAAAAATACAATAATAACACCTAATTTTTAAAAAAAAGAAGCAATTATGTGGGGCCCTAGAACCCGAACATTTTCCTATAGGACAAGATCCCTCCCCCATTCTGAAATGCACGAATATGAGTTTTCATATCAATTCTGCAGTTTTGAGTTTATGGGAGTGGCTTGGAGCTTTTTGGAGTGATTTGGTGAAGAATTGTGGGTGCATATGCTGAGTGGACCTCTTGCAAAGTTTTCAATGCGTTGTGGGATGCTTGTTTGGAGGGGAAAATCCCTGCATCAGACTTCATTTACAGGTATGCTTGCTGGTTTGTTTAGTTTTGCTGTATTTTTAATATATTTTTGCTTGGACTTATGCTGATTTTTGTGGCTGTTTTTCAAATTATTTTTTAAATTTTTTATAACTTTTTTTTAAATTATTTCTCCTTGTTTTCCATGGTTTCATCACATGATACTGGGGCAGCAACGCAAACCCCTGAATTCTGGTGTAGAATGACCCAAAATCCTTACTTTGGGCTCTTGTTGACATTATAGAAAATATTTTCGGGGGTGGGGCAGATAAATGGATTTGTCATGAATGCCATAAGGAACTCAGTGGATCATACAGTAGGGTGAAAGCTCATCATATTGTGCAGGGTGGAATTGGAGTGAGAATATGCCCTGGCCTAGAGGGTAATGGCAAAACTTGTACTTGGTTTGAGTGCTGACAAAATTGTCCACTATAAAATTTTGCAAGATGCAACTAATAGTCAAGCTCTGAAGGGAAAGGCCACAACCCAGAGGTGCTGCAACTAAGCCTCCATTGGCACCAGATCAAGTTAATGCTAAGAGGGCCAAGTTGGGACCTCCTGAAAGGGCATTTAATATCCATGGTTGGGAGGATGTTGATGTGAACATAGCACGTTGCATCTTAAGCAAATGGGCTCCCATTTAATGTGGTGTGATCCAATGAAAGTACAAAGGGTAACAAGAGCCCTGATTATGAAAATATCTACACCACACTATTGGAAAAAGAAAGAAAATACATGGAGTGACAATTACAATCAATTTGAAATTCATGGGAGGGTATAGCGGTGTCCATCATTTCTGATGGATGAAAAGACCAAGGAAACTACACATCGATTAATGTTATTGCAGTGTGTAATGTGCCCCCAAGGGGTGATGTTTTTGAGGACTGTTGAATGTAGACCAACGGAGAATGATGCAACTTTAATTTCCAACATTCTTATTGATGCAATTGAATTAGTGGGACGACACAATGTTGTCCAAGTCATCGTGGAGAATGCAAAGGTTTGTAAAGTTGCAGGCTTCAATGTGGAGCAAAAATATGATTACATCTTTTGGATTCCACGTGTTTACATTTCTTCAATCTTATGCTTGCCAAGATGGGCAAGATTGATTGGATCAACAAGGTTAATGAGGAGGCAAAGGATATCCATATGTTCATCACCAACCATCACATTTCCCAAGCCATACATCACCAACTTTTGAAATTGGAGCTCTTGAAGGTACACTACAATTATGATTTATATTTAGAGAGTTAAATTATTAATTTGTTTAATATTTATTTTACATTATTTTATATCATTTTTAAATTTATTTCAACTTTCTATTTCAAAACTTGTAGCTCTCTAATAGTCTTTTCACCTCCCACGCTCTGGGATTGAAGATACTTGTGGTGGTGAGTAAGGCATTGCAACCTATGGTCATAGACAACATTTGGGAAGTGTGGACTCTGGAGTCAGTCCACTACTGAGAGAGGTCTACTAAACAAACATCTCATTCTTGATGATGATTGGTGGTCTAGGGTGTACTGCATTCTGACGTCTTGAAAGCCAATATTGCACATGATTTTTTCCATGAAACAGCCACACCTTGCCTGAGAGGTGTATAATTGTATACTATGCTAGAGAAATAAGGGATGCTATTACGGCAAATGGTCTTGACCCCACAAAAAGATTTTACATTGAAGTAAAGGATATACTGGCCAAAAGGTGGAACAAATGACCACACCATTACACCTTTTGGCCCGTGCATTGCACCCAAAATCCTTTCATCCAGATATCTTGAGATAACTAAGAAGAAAAGCCCCAAATAAGGACAAGGAAGTGGTCCAGGGATATAAGAAAGCCCTGAAAAAATTGTACCTGGATCCTAGAGTTGCATTTGTATCGGATACAGATATGGACAGATCCAGGGGGGCATATTCAGTAACTTATCTAGTAGGTTAAAATACTTGTCTTGAAGTTGATTAACTATGACTGACAAGATGGTCGTGGTAGTTATAGTCAGTGAGGTGTAGTTATATTTATTAGTTGCCTATCACCATGTATTTTCTTAGCCACAGCCTACACTTGACAACTTAAAGTACGATTTGGAAAGAAGGAAACCATGTTAGCAGATATGGGAAGCATCTAGTTATGCAAATCTTCTATATTCTTCATTCGTTAGAAACTTATTGGCTATAAATTACAATTCCACAGCATCTTTCTACCTTTTTCTGACTGCCATTAGCTCCTTTTACTTTTAAGTTTTTGCATATCCGCTTATAACTCACTGCTCCATATCATGCAAGGATTCTCCTTGCTTTTACAGTGTCAAATTAGCAATTTACAAAGTAGGTTAGGCTCAGTGGTTCCTAGTGGTTTTTACTTGTTAACAAACTAGTAATTACAGATTTTGCAAGCATGCCTTCCTGGTTTTACTTGGCATAACAATTCTTGTCAGGACATTTGGGATGCATCTTAAATCTGATATGCCTATCGGAATTAAAATTTTCAGTCAGCCTGTGTCAAATGATTTCAATCAAAGCTGAATTGCACACTGGAAACACGATCACTAACTGTTGAGAGGGATATCTTATGAAATTTGACGTCTTCTTGCATCATGCAGAAATTAATATGTATTCTGGATCTTAGCTAGGGAGCCACTTCATCAGCAGCCAAGTCCACATTTGGAGACAACAGACAAATCTACTGAAGAGATAATAAAACACCAAGTTCCAGATGCCAATCAAGTGAGTTCCATTGCTTCGAACACAAATGTGTTTTCATTTAAATTGGCATTTGACTTTTCAGTGCCTTTAATTTTGTAGTTCTTGATTACAAATAATTCAATTGGAAATCTAAGAAATACTCTCAAGTGAAAGACTACCTTCTGAAGCTGGGTTTTCAGTCCAAAACAATTTTGATTCTTGATGTATCCATATTGTCCGTCTTTTTTGTTTCAATGCTTTTGAAAGCTTCACTCACATTTTCTTTTTAGTAATTATTCTTTGCCATTGCAATCTATTATTCACATGCTTGATGGAGTTGATCCATTGAGAGTTATGTGGTAGCAAATGTGTTTAGGAGTATTTTCATCAGTGTTTCAACTTTCTCATCTCAAGTTTTTCAAGTGAATTTTTGAGATTTAAGTCATTTTATCTATGAATTAAGAAATAGACTTCATTTCTCATCATATGTTCGAATGACCATCCTTAACAGCCTATAATATTATCTGATAGTAGTACCTAGTATTTTGTAATTTTATATATTATTTCCTATATTCATTTAGATCATGGATCTGAACACATTTTTTTGGTAGGGACCGGAATGAAGCAGCAGGGATGGAAGACCCTGACAAGCTATGGGCAAATGTTGCACAATCCATTGAAAAACTACGCACAAATTCGACTACAACACATGAGAAGGAGCTGGTCACAGAACAAATTTTGAGTATTGCAAAGGAAGGGAAGGATGCAAGAATATCAATTTGTTCTCATTCACAAGCAATTCCTTTGCTTGTTGCACTGCTCAAATCTGGAACAATCACTGCCAAGGTCAATGTGGCTTCAACTTTGGAGGTCCTATGTAAGGAAGAAGAGCTCAGGATCAAAGTACTGCTTGGAGGCTGCATACCTCATTTGCTTGGATTGTTAAGGGTGGGATTAGTAGAAGCACAGAAAGCAGCTGCAAAGGCCATCTATGCAGTATCACGTGGTGGTCCAACAGATCATGTTGGGAGCAAGATATTTGTTACTGAGCGTGTTGTGCCCTGTCTCTGGGACCAACTTCGCGCTAACTGCCAAGACAAGTTAATTGGCGGCCTTCTGACTGGGGCATTAAGAAATTTGTGTAGTAATGCTGAAGGCTTCCTGCAAGCAACTTTTGAGGCTGGTGGAGTGGAAATCCTTGTGAGACTACTCCTTTCTGGTAGTCCAGTTGCTCAAGCCAATGCATCTTACCTCTTAGCCAACCTAATTTTGGCTTCGGAAACTAGTAGTGTCAGAGTGAATGAGATTGGCACTGTTAAATCCCTGCTTAAGCTTTTGGGTCCTGAAAATGATGTATCTGTCCGTGCTGAAGCAGCTGGTGCACTACAAGCTCTTTCTTCCAAATTAGACAGTGCAAAGAGATCTTTGGTGGATGCAGGTGGCATTCCTGTTTTCATCAGTGCAATTTTAGCTCCT
>ML817171.1:44963-55809 GCA_009831015.1 Picea engelmannii | reverse complement strand
ATTCTAGGTAGACTGGAGATCACTGGTCCTTTATGCAGTTTACTAAGCAGTGGAATTGAGTGTGTTGCCATGCAGTCGGCCCGAGCACTTGCAGCCCTTTTTTTATCAATTGAGACTAATAAGCACATGGCCTTTATTGCTAAAGATGCAATCATGCCATTAATCAACCTTGCAAAATCTTCAAACATATGTGCTGCAGAGATGGGAATAACTGCCTTGGCTAATCTTCTTTTAGATAGACAGATTGCTGAAGAAGCTCTTGCAGATGATATTATTCCACCGTTGTCCAGAGTCTTGAGGGAAGGGACCATCGGGGGAAAGCAACATGCGGCAGCTGCACTTGCTAGATTGATATGCCATGGGCCAGTTGATGATGTATTCATTGAGGGTATTCACCATTGTGGAACTGTGCTTAATCTGGCATCTCTTCTCTGTGCAACCAATTTGGAAGGCAAAGTGACGGAGGAGGCCCTTGAAGCACTTTCCTTGCTGGCTAAAGAAAACCGAGGTGGTGCTTTGAATCGTCCTCTATGGACAGCCCTTGCTGAAGCACCTTGCAGCTTAGAGCCATTGATTATGTGTTTGGTCACTGGCATTCCACCAATTCAAGAGAAGGCAATTGAAGTTCTCTCGAGACTGTGCCAAGATCAGCCTGTAATTCTTGGGGATATGGTTATAAAAACACCAAAATGCATTACTGTATTGGCTGATCGTATTATACATTCCTCTAGTTTGGAAGTCAAAGTGGGAGGAACTGCTCTTCTCATTTGCACTGCCAAGGACCATAGACAGAAAACATTGGAAGCTCTTAATGAATCAGGATTCTTTGTTGATCTTATTCACTCTCTCATTGATATGGTAAAGCAAGGTATAGACATCAGTGGTTCTGGATTTGTTAAAGTTGAGGAAACCAGAGAATGCAGTAGTCAAGAAAGCCTCATGGAATGGAATGCAAAAGCTGAGGGAGGACAACCATTCTCAGAACCTGATCCTGCTTCTATCTTGGGAGGAATTATTGCATTGTGGTTGCTATCCATAGTTGCTTCTCATGATAGTAAATGCAAAATTGTCATTATGGAAGCAGGTGCAATTGAAGTCTTAACTAATCAACTATCAAATTTGTCTTTGACTGCATGTCAGGTATGTCTCCTTGCCGATATCCAAATTTTTCTTCGTTTCGACCATTGTATTGCCTATATATCCTCTCTAGATGCTTATTCCCCCTATACTGCAATACTAGCATATAACGTTGTTCACCTGTCCTCTTTCCCTTAGATTTGCATTCTGTTTTCTTTCCCTTAGATTTACATTCTGTTTTCTTTCACATGTTGCATTGTTGACTGAAAGTCAAAAACCTGATGTGTTTTCTATATGGATTTTGACCAGTGTGCCTTTTTTTGATGTAAGCCATTTAATTTGCTGAGATTAAATGACTGGTATTTATTAGCCACAGTTATTTCTTTGCAGTGAACTCTTCTCAAGCTTCAGTAAAATAGGGACGAGCCTTAACTTTTACATATTATTATGAGTTGCATTGCATTAAACTGATAGTCTTCTACAACGTGGTGTTCCAATATTGGCATTTTGATTTTCTCTCAAGCTTGTATTTTCAGCTCTTGGATGGAGCTGATCTCTTACCATGCCTGTTTGTGGGATATTTTTTGTATGCAAAATATGATTGCAATCATTTGATGATTTGAATTAGAAGGATTCATTGTTTTTTGTAATTTTAACAGGCAGAGTTGGATGACAGCAGAGGCATCTGGGTTAGTGCATTGCTACTGGCCATCTTATTTCAAGACAAAAATGTCGTTGAGGCTACTGCTACAATGCGTACAATAGCATCTCTTGCCCTTCTACTAAGGTCCGAGGAAAATATCAACAAGTATTTCTCTGCACAAGCATTGGCTAGTCTTGTTTGCAATGGAAGCAAGGGAACACTTCTTGCAGTTGCAAATTCAGGTGTGGCTGGGGGTCTAGTCCCACTTCTTGGCAGTCTGCGGTCTGAGATGTCGAATCTTGCCATGTTATCAGAAGAGTTCTCTTTAGTGCTTAATCCAGATCAGGTAGTTCTAGAACAGCTTTTTCAGGTTGATGAAATTCGAGTGGGTGCAGCTGCCCGTAAATCAATACCTGCATTGGTGGAACTGCTAAGGCCTATACCTGATCGCCCAGGTGCACCTGCACTTGCACTTAGCATTCTTACCAAGATTGCCACGAGCAGTGAAGCAAACAAACTGGCTATGGCAGAGGCAGGGGCTTTGGAAGCCATAACCAAATATTTATCATTAGGTCCTCAAGATTTAATAGAAGAAGCTGGTGCAGATTTACTGCGGGTCCTTTTTGACAATTATGAGCTTCGTCACCATGAAGCTGCAATGGCTGCTGTCAACCAGCTCATAGCAGTTGTTCAGTTGGGTTCAAGAGGAGCTAGATACAACGCGACCAGGGCTCTTGAAGGACTTTTTGATATTGAAAAGATTAGATGCAGCGATGCTTCAAAAAAAGCCATTAAACCATTGGTGGAAATTCTGGGTTCAGGATCTGAGAAAGAACAAAAAGCTGCAATTAATGCCCTTATCAAGTTATCATTTGAAAATCCTTCTAAGGCAATCGCCATTGCAGATGCTGAAGGTGATCTTGTAGAATGCTTACACAGAATTTTGGTGACTTCCTGTTCCTTGCAACTGAAGGAAAGTGCAGCACAGCTTTGCTGTGTTTTATTCAGGAACCCTGGGGTGCGAATGACATCTGCAGCCTCTAACTGTATTAAGCCTCTTGTAGAACTTCTTAACACAGATTCCATCACAGCTCAGGAAGCAAGTGCTTGTGCTCTTGACAAGCTGTTGGATGATGAACAGCAGGCAGAGCTTGTTGCTGCTTGTGGTGCTGTAGTTCCTCTTGTTCAGTTAGTAGTTGGTACAGGTTATCCATTACTTGAAGTTGCAGTAAGTGCTCTAATAAAGTTAGCCAAGGACCGCCCCCTTTGCAAGCTTGACATGGTCAAAGCCGGCATCATTGATTATGCTTTGGAAATTCTCCCTGTTATCCCTGATTCTCTGTGTGCTCTTATAGCAGAACTACTCCGGATCTTGACAAATACAAGCAGTATTGCAAAAGGTGCAGCTGTTAATAGACTGGTGGAGCCTCTTTTCTTAGCATTGACTCGTCCAGAGTTGAGTGCATGGGGACAGCATAATTTATTACAAACAATTGTAAACATATTGAAGAAACCCCAATGCTTTGCTCACCTAAAGCTTACACCTGACCAGGCGATTGGGCCACTAATTTCATTTCTTGAATCACCATCTCAAACAGTACAACTGCTGGGGGCTGAATTACTTTCACATCTTCTTGCTGAAGAGCTTTTTCAGCGAGATATATTGACACAACAAGCTGTTGCTCCACTTGTTCGTCTTTCAGGTGTTGGTATTCAGAGTTTACGAGAGAAAGCAATCAAGGCACTTGAATGTGCATCTGCAAGTTGGCCAAATGCAATTGCAGATGCTGGTGGCATTATGGAGCTCTCGAAGGTCATTTTACAAGTTGAGCCAAGACCACCACACACATTGTGGGAATCAGCTGCCTTGGTACTTTCAAATATTCTCCGATTTAGTACTCACTACTATTTCAAGGTGCCTCTTTCTGTTCTAGTGGAGTTGTTGCAGTCAAGCTCTGAGGCAATTGTTGCAGTATCCCTCAGTGCCCTAGTTGGAATTGAAAGAGATGATGCTTCAAGTGCTGAATTGATGGCAGAGGCTGGGGCTGTAAAAGCACTGTTGGAGCTTTTGAGGTGCCACCAATGTGAAGAAGTAGCATCTCGATTACTTGAAGCTTTATTCAATAATAGCAAAGTGCGAGACATGAAAGTAGCAAAACATGCAATTTCTCCTCTATCACATTATCTTCTTGACCCACAAACCAGAGCCCAGCCTGCCAGATTATTAGTTGCTCTTGCTCTTGGTGATCTTTTCCAGCATGATGGACTAGCTCGGACAACTGATTCTGCCTCAGCTTGCCGTGCACTGGTTAGCCTGCTTGAGGATCAGCCCACAGAAGACATGCAAATGGTGGCAATATGTGCCTTGCAGAATTTAGTTACACATAGTAGAACAAATAGGCGTGCTGTTGCAGAGGCAGGTGGTATACAGGTTGTGCAAGAGCTTCTCAGTTCACCAAGTTCAGAGATAGCTGGACAAGCAGCATTGTTGATGAAGCTTCTATTCTCAAGTCACGTTCTTAAAGAATACGTTTCTAGTGAAACCATACATGCTTTGACTGGTAAGATAGGCTCCATTTATGGTTAGAATTACAAACATAGTAATACAGAAAGTTAACTTTTAAATTCTTGACATTCTTTCATGGTTTCTTGATCTTGAACAAAATGCATAATTTCATTGGAAATGTGATAGCAGCACATAAGTTGATATAGAAAAAAACCATTTTTGAGAAGCAGAGAATGGAAAACAATTAAACGTGGATAGAGCAGACATTAAAGGGTATATTCTGACATCCTATGGGTAAGGGCTTGTTGTGTATTCATCTTGGTATTGCCTGATTGTTATCCTCTTGTATGTTAAAGGGAACAAGGATGATTTTACTATTTAGGGGCTAAATTTCGCTCATGGGCTAATTTTTCATGGTTTTTCACCAAAAAAGATTCGCTATTCTAAAAAGGATTTGCCCAAATTTTATAGGATAAAATTATTTTACCCTAAAAATCGCCAAAATTTTATACAAACTATATAAAATCCTTAGAAATTTGAATATTTTAACAAAAATATCGCCAAACATTTTCTAGTTGGCATATGAAGGATTAGTAAGATTCGCCAAGGTTTCTACATTTTAAAATAAATTTCCATCCTTAAAATCATCCCTGAAAGGGAATGTTTTTATCCAGATCATGTTTCGTTAAATAGACTAGTAAGAGTTTGTCAGTGTGGAGATCTGCATCCATGGGGGTGTATGACCTTGGCGGGTTTGGAGGTCTGCTTCATCACATTAATGTCATTCAAGAGAAACCTTTTCTGGGCTGCAGTGAAACTGTAGTTTTCTCCATGTTTCTGTAATATTTTTACCTCTAGATTTCATTTTCAGCTACCATTTTACTCATCTTTCCTATGAATAATGGGGCCAACAACAGGCTCTGAAAGGAAAAATGAGATAAGAATTACAAATACAAGAAAAAACTGTCACCTTCATTCTGTGTAGGAAAGAAAATTAGAGAACATCAGGTGTACACCAAGACCAAGTAGTCAAATATTCTGTTCTTGAAAATTTTCTGCAACTCATGCAAGTTGTGAAATCTGGAATGTATTTGTGTGCTTCCGTAGTATCGCTGAATACAATATGGAGCCAACGACATCTTCTTAAAAGGAAAAGTGGGAACTTTTTGACATGAGGGTTCCAAAATCAAGAAAATATTTTGTCACCTTCATCCTGTGTAGGTAAGGAAATTACAGAACTTCAGTTGTACACCAAGACTACATGGTCAGATGATGAGTTCATGAAAACTTTCTACAACTCATGCAACTTTTGTTGTATGGAATGTATTTGTGTGCTTCTTTAGCTTCACTGAACACAATCATTGTATCCTCCTGGCACCCTGAATCCTTAGGATGGGTCTTGCTTTTACCACTGAGAGATGGACGTTGATATTATGGTAGCTGCGGGAGGTATTAAYCTCCATMTGTAACCTTTSACTAGAATAGAATATTCCGGAAGCAAGAGAAACCCTAAACAGATGTGTGAGAACCCTAGAAGACTAGTCARCTCAATAAAATAAATAATATTAAAGTATTACCCTCCAAAAAGAGAAGTCGGCCTAGACAAGTGACAAGAAGGACTATAAATAAGAGGCTCTTGAGCTAATTTGTACAAACACACTTCACTCACTCTCAGARTAAAGTATAGCRCAAGTTTGGAGTTGCAGTTGCAAGAAAGAAAGGTGCATCTTCTGGGGTGATACTTGGTCTCTCTCTCTCTARCTCTATCTAGCCTAAGATATGCGCCCTACCTTCTAGTATCTCTTGGTGGTATTCTTGGTGACATCTTGGAGTATATTGGTGGATTTCTTGAAGGTGCAAATTTGGGGAAGAAGTGCAACTGCAACTGCTGCAGTTGAGTATTGTTCTTGTTCTGTGGTTGTGGAGATTCTCTCTCTTGTGCACTACCCTTGGAGAAGGAGCACTCTCCTTGYCTTGTGCTGTTGTTGCAGTTGGATGGTCTTTTCTGGTTCCATCTCGTGCTAYTGTTGCARCTAGGGTTTATCTGTTGGTTCTAGTGTGGCTTTCCAGAATCATTCTATCTAGCAAAGGTTAAGGTGCTCGGGGGTGGCTACATTCCTATGGTTGGGTGACAATAGTGATATTGTCTATGGTTAAAATGAGCACATCGAATATTTTAACAGTTTATGGGCCCACACTACCTTCAAAACAGTCTAACCACTGGAAGGAAGACCGACAGTTCTTTGTCAAGCTTGTTATAGCACCAGTTGCAGTTGCAACTAGGGTTTCTGATTTTTGCAGCAACAACAAACCCTAACCTAAATTCTTGGGCACTTTCAGTGAAGCGTTGGACCTAATTTCTGGACATTTTAGTGCACCCTAGCCTAGTGCACCTCCTGGTGCCCTTAGCCACCCAAAACGTCAAGGTTGACTTCGTTGGTCAAAGTCAAAGGTTGACTTTTGGTTAAAATTGATTTTTGTGGTCAAAGTTGAAATTTCAGGGTTTCTAGCTTGTTCTAATCATTGAACCTTTTGATTCAGTTTCTAACCTCTTCTTGTCAAGATGGTGTCTAGTTTCAGATTATAAGACAAGTTGAACGATGGTACAAATTTCCAAGGTATGCACTTGTATATGCTTTTCAAGTTATATATCATCCAACAAAGCATGAATGTGTTTGCAGGGGATGTACAAGAGACCTTGTCCAAGCAGTGATCTTGGATTCAGTACATTCAGAGGAACAAGCTCACCCTTCCTAGCAGTTGAGGCTCCAGGTTCTAGGTTTGATTGATCAAATTGTTAAGTTTCAATTTGCACATATCGAGTTTGATAGTTGCTACAGTACAAGTAAACACTATAGTTGTGACAACAATCTTTGAAAGGTTCTATGACTGCTAGGTATACTTTGTTGCATGTAAGTACTATTGATATAGATGCTTATTGCACTTGTTTGCAAAATGAACTAACATCTCCTCTAGGCGATATTTCTTGTTTTGCTCCTGGGTAGGCCACCTTGGTAATTCTATGATGACTACCATCCTTGTTACCATAGATATGTTCTTATGAAAATGCTATTGGAAATACTTTTGCTCTTGTTGTTCTTGTTTTGGGAAGGTCACAGGCGATAGCTCTAAGAAGGAGCTACAGTGACAGTTGCAAACATGGAGCAGATGACTCCATCAAGTGGTGAGGCAGGTGATCTCACCAAGTACCAATTCTAAAGGAAGCGTGTAAAGAAAAAAGAGTTTTGGACATTGTTCACTCAGATGTATGTGGACCAATGTCAACCTCCTCACTAAGTGGAGAGGTCGGGATTAAGAGGGAGCTCACTAATCCCTACAATCCTCAGCAGAATGGTGTAGTAGAAAGAAAGAACCGATCCATTGAAGAATCTGTTAAGGCAATGATGAATGACCAGAATCTATCCATGTTTCTATGGGGAGAAGCAACTATGACCGCTGTATATGTTCAGAATAGAAGTCCTCATCGTATATTGAAGAACACGACTCCAGAAGAAGCCTTCTCCGAAAAGAAGCCAAGTGTTGAACATTTGAGAATCTTTGGTTGTCCTGTCTATATTCATGTTTGCAAGAACAAAAGAAAGAAGTTGGAACGTTTAGGAAAGAAGGGCATATTCGTTGGATATAGTGATTCATCAAAAGCTTACAAAATCTATGTTCCAGGTCAACAGAAGGTTGAAATCAACAATGATGCGACTTTTGATGAAAAGATTGCCTTCAAGAAATTTATAGAAGATTCCATGGATTCCAACGATGAAGAAGAGAACATGAAGGTCCCAATGAAGAACCAGAACAACCACTTGAACATGTGGAACCAGTTATTGTACATGAGACCAGAAAACGACCAACATGGCTCGAATCCACCCTACAAGAAGCAGAAAGACATAAAGCTCCTAGTGGCACCTTCAGGAAAAGCAAGAGGCCCAAAAGATTCTCTAGTTATGCGACACTCATGACAAGTTTTGTCAATGTCAAACCTTCCACCTTTGAAGAAGCAGTGAAGAAGAAAGAATGGAAGGAAGTGATGATGGAAGAATATCAATCCATCATGAAAAATGATGTATGGGAAATTGTGCCTAGACCTGAAGGAAAGTCTGTAGACACTTCAAAATGGGTTTACAAGATAAATCATGCAGTAGATGGGAGTATCGATAAATACAAGGCAAGATTCGTGGCTAGAGGGTTCTCCCAGCAGGAGGGAGAAGACTATGATGAGACATTTGCTCCAGTTGCCAAATACACCTCTATTAGAGCCATCATATCTCTTGCAACATCCATGGGTTGGAGTTTACATCAGATGGATGTAAAGACTGCTTTTCTCAATGGAGTATTTGAGGAAGAAGTATACATAGAGCAACCTCAAGGTTTTGAGGTACACCCGAGAGAAACCCATCTATGCAGATTAAAAAAGGCCTTGTATGTACTCAAGCAAGCTCCAAGAGCTTGGTATGCACGAATTGAAAGTTACTTGACGAGACTTGGATTTTCCAAGAGTCATGTTGATCCAAACCTTTATTACAAGGTTGTGGATGATGCATTTGTGATCCTGCTACTATATGTTGACGATTTGTTTCTGACAGTTGCATAGCCTCTCATTATTCAATGTAGGAGGGAGTTAGCCTCTGAATTCGATATGAAGGATCTTGGTCTCATCATTCATGCATTGTTATTTGGGACTAGAAGAATGGTAGAAGCGTGGTGAAATCATCTTGGGGAAAGGGAAGTATGGTGTAAAGATCTTTCAGAAGTTTGGAATGATGGACTGCAAATCCATGGCAACTCCCATGGTGACAGATCTGAAGAAGCTGAGAGACTTTGATTTTGATCCAGTAGACTTGTCCTTGTATCGGTAGTTGATTGGCTCATTGATGTATTTGGTGAATACTCGATCGAACATTTGCTTTGCTGTGAACACGTTGAGACAGTTCCAGGTGGAACCTAGACATGAGCATTGGATAGCTACAAAGCACATTTTGAGATATCTTCGTGGGACGCTAAATTATGGTTTGAGATATGCCTCAAACAGTGACGTGCAATTGCATGGATTTACTGATTCAGATTGGGCAAGGAGTGCAGATGACAGAAAGAGTACTTCTGGTATATGTTTCAGTTTGGGCTCTGCTATGATATCATGGGCTAGCAGGAAACAAAAGTTTGTTGCACTCAACACTGCAGAAGAAGAGTATATTGTAGCTTGTGATGCTTGTACGGAAGCAGTATGGCTTCGTAAGATGATTTCTGGACTTTGATCAGGTGTTGGATTCGACTGTGATATATTGTGATAATCAGAGTTGTGTGAAGCTTTTAGAGAACCCCGTGTTCCATGACAGGTTGAAGCACATTGAGATCAAGTACTATTTTATCCGTGATAAAGTCCAGAAGGGAGAAGTGATTCTCCAGTACATCTCCACCGATGAGTAGACAATTGATATTTTGTCAAAACCTCTGTTCAAGATAAAGTTTGCATACTTGAGGGACAAGCTAGGACTTGTGGAGATACCCTCCTTTGGTTGAAAGTAAGGAGATGATGTCCTCAGTTGGGAGGGAGTGCTGATGTATGGCATCATGGATAGTCAGTGTGCTAGTGGACAAACATTCTCCAGGTGGAGAATGGTCCAGGCAGAACCGATTGCTGATGTACCATGGACAACTATTCTCCTGGGGCATTGCCTGGACACGTAGAATGGTCTAGGACAACTATTCTCCTGGGGCTTTGCCCAGACAGGTAGAATGGTCAGTCTCCCTGAGCTCACAGTAGTGACCAGAGTGGGGAAATTGGTATAGGACAAACATTTTCCCTGAGTTAACAGTAGTGGAGAGAGGGGGGAAAATGGTCCAGAACAGTCATTCTTCCTGAGTTCACAGTAGTGACCAGAGTGGGAAGAATGGTCCTTGTAGCCCATGGCGTGGCTTTCAACATCTGTTGGGATAGTCATTCTTCCTGTGTCATAGGAAGTGGCCAGGATAGGAAGAATGGTCCCTATATCACTCTGTTGAGTGAGTGACTTGTGCGAGACACTCTGTTGAGTGTGATAAGTCCAACACATGACTTATTCAACTTCATGCCCGATTACTCAGATGGAGTATGGCCTCAAGAGATGATGCAGACGATGATATATTTTGATGCCAGGATGCTACCAGATGATACTGATAGTGATGATGATGCTCGTGACTTGATCTGCGTGATCATGAGATAGCCTGTGTGGCTATCATGATGCTATGTGAGCCTTTCCCATACCATGTGAAATGCATGGATATGTTTGAGACCATTACAATTAATACCTCCCTAGCCAGGAGGGAGTGATGATATTATGGTAGCTGCAAGAGGTATTAACCTCCATCTGTAACCTTTGACTAGAATATAATATTCCGGAAGCAAGAGAAACCCTAAACAAATGTGTGAGAACCATAGAAGACTAGTTGGCTCAATAAAATAAATAATATTAAAATATTACCCTCCAGAAAGAGAAGTCGGCCTAGACAGGTGACAAGAAGGACTATAAATAAGAGACTCTTGAGCTCATTTGTACACAAACACTTCATTCACTCTCTCAGTAAAGTATAGCGCACGTTTGGAGTTGTAGTTGCAAGAAAGGAAGGTG
>ML817171.1:2649-22875 GCA_009831015.1 Picea engelmannii | reverse complement strand
TTAGCTTTCAAAAAGTAAATCCAAGTTTTACGTTAGAAATCGTCAATAAATGAAATATAGTATACATACCCGCTAAGTGAAGAGGCTGACATCGGTCCACACACGTCTGAATGTATGATGTGTAAGGCTCCTTTGGCTTTGCTATCACTGCTTGGAAATGGTTTCTTCACGTGCTTGCCTTGTGTGCATCCCTTGCATATGCCTTCATGATTGACTTGGATTTTTGGCAAACCTGTCACCATCTTGCTCACAATTGGTTGGGATTTGTAATGTATGTGAGCAAATCTTCTATGCCATAGCTCACTTGGAGTGACTGTAGTGTGCACTAATGCTGAAACTGAATGTCCCTTTAACTTTTATAAGCCTCCTTCTTGAACACCAATCACTACAACATCATCAATAGATTTTGCTTTTGGCCACATGAGAAATTCACCATCAATAAAATCAACTCTGAATCCTTTCTCATCCAAAGTTGAGATAGAAAGGAGATTCTTCTTCAATCCAAGTACATACAAAACATCCTTCATCTTCATAGATTTTCTGGAATCCAATCTGTAGGATGCTTCTCCTACTCCTTTAATGGGATACTGATAGTCATCATTGAGCTTCACCTTGTGAGGTGAATCCTTCTGAACTAATTTTGAGAAAGAATCCTTGTAACCTGTCATGTGCTTAGAAGCATCACTATCAATAAGCCATGTGTCACTTCTTTGAGTGACTGTACCTGTAAGAGCTGATATCAATACATATTCTTCACTTGAGTCTTCTTCTTTTGTTCTCTCTTGATCAGGTTCATCATCTTTTGCGCCATGAGCATGATGTCTTTTATACTTTCCTTTTCTAACTTGACCTTTAGAGTTGGGACAATTTATTGCAATGTGTCCCATCTTCTGACAGATATAGCATCTGTAATTTGAGAAATCGTTTTTAATCTTTTGAGTCTTTTGTAATCCATGAAGCTTCTTATGTGAGTGAACTTCCTTCTTGCTTTTTCCTTTTCTTGCATGAGCTGCTAGAGGTTGATTTTCTTCATCACCTAGTTTCTCTTCTCTTGCTGCCAGTCTAGCTTCTTCTAGAGTGCAATCCTCCCATAGTATGCTAAATCTTGTTAGGTTTCTTCTTGAACATATTCCTTGAATGAATGATTCCCAAGATCTCAGGAGACCATTCAAGGTTGTCATTACTAATTCAACTTCTTCGATTGTGTCTCCGATGGGTTCAAGCTGTTTTTTGATTTGAGACATCCTTGTGAAGTAGGATTGGTTTCTGAACTTTGCATCTTCACATTCTTGAGTTGTGTCCTCAAGGTCATCTTTCGGTTGATATTCTTGCCTTCATATAATTGGGATAAGGCACCAAACATTTGCTTGGGAGTTGTCAATGATGAGACATGAGGAATCAAATGATCCTTGATAGAATCAACAATGATTCTCTTTGCCGTAAGTAGGTTCTTTTTGTGCTTTTCCTTTGCCTCATCTTCGTCTAGTTCTAGAACTTCTTCTTTAACGAAACCTTCTAGATCATTCTCTTCCAGAATGAGCATCACTCTATACTTCCGTGCTCGGAAGTTATCAGTACCCTCAAATTTCTCATCAAGCTTGGTACTGGAGTCTGGGTGCCATCTTGTCCTTGAACGAAAATGCAATAAGAGAAATGAAAACTTTTCGGAGAAAGGTTTTGAAGTTACCAGAGAGTGTGTTGTGCCAAGGTGAACTGCTCCAACTTCAATCTGCAGCTGCCAAGATGTCTTGAGCTAGGGTTTACGAGGAAACCCTAATTTTTCAAAATGAGAACTTTGGAATTCTGCTCCGAGGGAAAGATGCACCCTCCTTAGGAGAGCTTCTTGGTAGCTTTACTTTGACCAGCATCCTCCAAAAAGTGGTATAAATCACCTTCTAGGGTTTTAAGTAGTTGCTTGCAGTTTTCAAATCTTCGTCAAACTTAAAATCTAAACCCAAGGAAAGATGCGCTAGGGTTAGGAGAGTCTTCCTATGGTCTTTTTTTCCCCAGCGAGTTCCTCCTAGACTGTGAAAATGGCTTCTTTTAGGCCCGCTCTGATACCATGTTAAAATTTCTCGTAAGCAGTTAAGTGTATTCAATATTCTGTAACTTTAGACTATTAAAACAATAACTGCATGCATAAGGATCACTGAAAGAAAGACATCCACAATATACACAAGATTTTATCTTGGGAAACCCTCATGGGGGAGAAAACCCAACAAAGCTTCTTCAATATAGATTCGTCAACAAGAACAATGTCTCTCTCAAGAGAGATCTCATCAAACAAAAGATAAACCAGAAAACCTTAAACAAAATAGGGTAGTGCACCACTAGACCAAGATAGTTCTCCAACAAATAACCAAAACCTTTACTAGAACACCCTTCCTTTCTAGCTGCGTCTCCTCCTCAGACTTGCGCACTTCTTCTTTTGTGAGAGAGCTTGTGTTGTGTGTTCTTCAAGTGAGGCGCCTAGCCTTTTATAAATACAAGTTGAGCCACCCAGAAATAGGTCAGGGTCGACTTGTACACTTTACCCTTTTTATTTTACAATTGACTTTTGCCAAGGCACAATAGTGCCGACTTTTACAAAGGCACAATAGGGCCAACTTTACAAATATAATATAACATTATTCTTTAGGGTTTTGTCTTGGTTTAATACAATATTGATACAATAAGAATATCTTCCGAAGCTACTCAAACTTCAACACCTTCTGTATTATCCGGTCAATACCATAAATGATCTCACTTTTAATACATTCAGAGGAGTAGACCAATCCATGATTGCCTCAATCTTTTCAGGGTCTACTGCAACTCCTTCCTCTGAGATCACATGGACCAAGTAATGGATTTGTCTTTGAAAGAAGTTGCATTTGTTGTACTTAGCATAATCCTAGTGTTCTCTCAATACTTGCAATACTAACCTGAGGTGCTCCTCATGCTCTTCCTTGGTCTTGGAATAAATCAGAATATCATCAATAAAAACCAAAACAAACTTGTCCAAGTACTTATTGAGAAAACTGTTCATTAGGCACATAAACATAGCTGGTGCATTGGTAATCCCAAAGGGCACCGCCACAAACTCATAGTGCTCATACCTTGTCTTGAATGTAGTTTTACAGTTGTCCTCATTCTTGATCCCGACCTGATGATATCCATACCTCAAATCTATCCTAGAAAACACTGTGGCCCTTTAGCTGATCGAAGAGGTCATCGATCTTGGGCAATGGATAATTATTCTTGATGGTCATCTTGTTCAATTGTCTATAATCAATGCATAACCTGAGAGTACTATCCTTCGTCTTGCCAAATAGTGTTGGTGCTCCACACAGGGACACACTAGGTTTGATATATCCCTTGTCCAACATTTCTTTCAATTGCATTTTCAGCTCCACCAACTCAGGTGTGCTCATCCTATAAGGTACCTTTGACACAGGCATTGCTCCTGGCATAAGCTCTATGGAAAAATCAATATCTCTTTTGGGAGGTAGTCTTGGTATTTCTTTTAGAAACATATCCCTGTCTTCATATAGCATTGGATGGTCTTCAATTTTCAGCTTGTTATCTTCTATTGAATCTAACACATGTATGGCATACAATGGACATCCCTTTCTACAACATTTCTTTAGCGGCAGTGTTGAAATCTGCCTTACTTACACATGTTTTTGGATGCCCTGTAAGACCTTTTTATTTTCTTTATCATCTTCACATTCCAAGGTCTCGTTAAAACTTAAAACAGTCCAACATAACTTTATGTGCTGCCAACGAATCCATATCGATCAACATGTCATATGATCCCAAGGGTAGTATATTCAATGTTGCTTGTGTGTGCAGTCCATTCATCTCAAATTAACATGCTTCTATCACTTTAGTCACTTTTCTCTTGGTTCTTGTAGCTAGCTGAACCAACCATGACTTTGTATGCTTTCTTTTCTGTAAAACACATGCCTCAACAACTTGTGGTGCAATATAACTGAGGTTAGAACTAGGGTCAATCAAAATTGAAATAGATTGGTTGACAAGTATATCTTCCATCTCCACCACTAATGCCTGGTGGTCTGCTTGCCAATTCTCGACAGCTGCATATATCTGAGGTATACTTTTGACTACATCATCAATAGTGGTAGCTTCCTAGACATTGTAAATCCTCCTCATATCATTCTACCCGTGAGGACAATCTCTTAACAAGTGTTCTTCTCCACACCCCCAACATTTTAGTGGTCCTTTGTTTTGCTCTTCTATCTTTTCCTTTGTGGGTTCTGCTGGCCTCTTCCTACTTCGAATGGGATAATTTTGCTGATGCATGCTTTTAATTGGATAACTGGACTGGTCACTCTTTTCCGGATTCTTATACCAAGGTGATTTAAATCCTTTCTTTGTAAATATAACCTTATCCTTCCTTTTCCAGTCCCTGTGAGGCTCCTGCCTATGCTTTGATTGCTCATAACAATACTTAGCTTTTCAAATGGTGTCATCAAGTGTCTTCAGTTCATTGAATTCAATTCTGTCCTAGAAGGACCGTGGCAATTCATTGAGAAAGCGTTGTATCTTTACCTTCTCATCTTTGATGTATGGGACATACCTCAACAGTTCTATGAACCTTTTTACATAATCATCCATGGTAAGCTGCCCCAACTTGTGTTCATGGAACTCCTTGATCTTGCCATCATAGTATCTTTCCTACTGATATGTCTTCCTGGAATACTTCTCAAACTACTTCTAGGTCAACTTCCTCTCATTGATCCTTTGACATTCTTAAGGTCTTCCCACCAGATGGAAGCCCCTCCATTTAAGTTAAAGATGGCCACTCTCGCCTTCATGTTCCCGGAGTAGCTATGCACTTAGAAATATTTATTCAATCCTAGCAGCCATGCCAACCCCCAACCCCACTACCATTCTACTTCTGGTTACTTTCCTACCAATTGTAAGCATACATACGTGCTTTCTTTACACATTCTTATTCATGAAATCACCTACTATTTTATATGTACTGCGTTTCACAGTGCTCCTCAAGAAACACCCCCTTAAAGTACTAAATATGTTCACCCATATATGAAGGTGGGGGTTGGGGAAATAATAGAGAAAACATAATCTATTATTCCCGCCAACCCCACCCTACCCTCATATATGAAACCACCTACTATTTTATATGTACCGCGTTTCACCGTGCTACCCAAGAAACACCCCCTTAAAATACTAAATATGTTCACTCATATATGAGGGTGTGGGTGGGGGGAATAATAGAGAAAACATAATCTATTATTCCTCCCACCGCCACCCAAGAAACACCCCCTTAAAATACTAAATATGTTCACTCATATATGAGGGTGGCGGTGGGGGGAATAATAGAGAAAACATAATCTATTATTCCTCCCACCCCCACCCTCATAGCTCAATGAGGGTGGGGGGAATAATAGATTATGTTTTCTCTATTATTCCCCCACCCCACCCTCATATATGGGGGGAATAATAGATTATGTTTTCTCTATTATTCCCCCCCACTCCCACTCCCACCCTCATATATGAGTGAACATATTTAGTACTTTAAGGGGGTGTTTCTTGGGTAGCACGGTGAAATGCGGTACATATAAAATAGTAGGTGATTTCATGAATAAGAATGTGTAAAGAAAGCACGTATGTATGCTTACAGTTGGTAGGATAGTAACCAGAAGTAGAGTGGTAGGGGGGTTGCCTCTGCTTCCTCACCCTTCTTGATTTCTCCATAAAAGGTGGGTGGTTTTGCCTTCTTGAATTCCTCAAATAGGGAACTCTTGGAGCATCTCTTCCTCCTTTTCTTATGGGTACCTAAACCAGTCTCATTTCTGAACAGTCTTTCAGAAATGGTGGTCTTCTCATTGGAGGAATCTATTGAAAAGTCCTCACCAGAGGTGTCCCTCTTGGCATTCTTGTGCCTTTTCCTTGAGGAACTTTTCCTTGTGTTGCTGAGTGTTGGTCCATGCTTTTGGATTTCTGATGGGCTTTGCAACTTCCTGGAGTGATGTCTTCCTGCATTGCTGGCAGCTAGTCCTTGCTGCAAATGCTTTTGTATTTCAGACAAGCTTTGTAGCAATACTACATTCAATTATGTTTGCTTCTCTTGTGCTCTAATGAGCTTCTCATTATCAACCCTATAGCCTTCAGACTTCTCACCGTCTCTGCCAACTCTGGAGGAGTTTCTATAGCCCTCCTCTCATTTGATTCCTCATTTATGATATGCGAGGTCTCTTCCATGCAGTGCTGTACCATTCTGCTATTGTTTTCTTCACTTCACTGTGTCTTCTAAGTGCCAAAATAGCATGCCACTGTTAGCTAATCATATAATTGAAATACATACAAACACTTGGCCTTGATAATGTTTTTTTTTATTGGCCTATAACAACCCCAAAATCATGACTCTGTTCCTCCCGCCATTCACACTTAGAATTTGCTTTTAGTGTACATCAATATAATTAAATTTTTGTAGGAATCATTCTAGTTCAAAACAAGGGAAAAGGCAACTTTTTTGTTGTAAAAAATTTGAAAATAAATTTACAGTCCTTTTCAACACTTACGAATTCACTTTACACTATCTCAAGAAAACTTGTGCAACTGATATGTGATATTTTAGTGCAGAAAATTTCAACATGCTCATCATAGCCTTGGCATATGAATTTTTTTGGTCGATCTCTAGCCCATTCAGGTCTAGTGTTTGAATCACGGCTTTGATACCACTATGTAACACACCCGTTTTCCTAGTCTTCATTAGGTTGGTGGGGTGTATGAAATTCTCCTGAATTCCCTCTAAGTTACTATTCTCAAACATAACTCCACCACTGATTCTGAGCTTAAGGGTGAAATCTGCTCCTTGAATGCTTTCCATTGACTTTCTTTGTGCTCGATTCCGAGCCCCAGACATACAGATATGATCACTCAAAGACCTCAAACATTACCCTCAAGATGATGTCATCATGCCCACGTGGACCTATCTCGCACGTGTCAGTTGATGTCATCATGTCCATGTGGCATCTATGTGGACCTATATCGCACGTGTTAGCTGACGTGGCTTCTTCTTTAGAAAGGATGATGGACAAATCGGCCAAAGTGCCAATGGACAAGATTTTCAAACTGTTGATGAACAACCTTAGAAAAGGGCCAATGGATCAGATCGGCCAAGGCGTCGATGAAAGGCAAAACAAATTGCCGATAGTAGAATCGACCGATCGCCAATGAAAATGATCGGTCCAAATCCGCTGATGGATCATCAACTTGAATCCGTTGATGGATCATCAACTTGAATCCGTCGATGGATCATTGGCCTGAAATCGTCGATACACCCCTTTGGAAAAGCGTCGACGGGCAAAGAAGATGACATGTTGATGGGCCGATGGATGAATCGGTTTGGATCGTTGATGAACCAAGTTTTCAAAGCCTCGATTGGAAGGATTGGGTTGATTGTCGATGAGGTTGAGGGTGTAGAGCTCGAGGATATCAGATGGTTTAGATCCGTCGATGAACTATCAAAACTTGATCTTTCAGACACTTAGTTGATTTCCAAATCTAGAATCAGGATTTTTGTGGCATAAGTACAAGCGAATTACCCAACGATGAGAATTGTTGTCGCACACAGGAACTCAAAACGCACAACCATTCAATTTCTTAACTTATGAATTCAATTTCCTTTCATAGGCCGATAAAAAACAAAATGAATTAACCATTTTACGCGAAAAAAACAGGACATACATCTAGTCCTAGAAAACAATATTTTCTCCACGCAATCCATGCCAATCTTATAGTTTAGACTCTGAACTACAAGATGTCTATAATATAAATCCAAGAGAAAATAACCAGAAGGTGAATTACTGTACATACAGGAAGCATGGAACATACATCCCTTCCATTCCTTATAGATTTCCACATATAACCATACAATTTCATAAATTGCACAAGCACATAAATTTTATAGAGCACAAGGAGGGACTTATCTGTTATAAGCTGTTGACTGGGCAACTGACCGAGGGTGAACGATTTTCCACCCAACCATAGGCTTAGTTGCACTAGTCCTCTCTACAACTGGCCACCCTCGTGCCAAGCCATGATACCACTAGGGCAAACTTGGGTGACGCTCAACAAACTCTTGGGTAGTTTGTATACTTCTTCAAGGGATGAATTCACAGGAAATCTCTCTACCAAGCTCTCAGAAAACAAGAGCGAGCTCTCTTCGTAACCACACAGTCCCTCGAGCAACTCCTTACAATGCTTTCTCGTGTGCCTAACCAGGCCCTAAATTGCGACCCCATGCTCCAACAACTCAGACAATTTCCACACAATTTCTGGGTCCAAACAAGGAAATTCTTGTGGTTTTTATAACACAGGCTTGGATTTGCTTGCTTCCAATTTCCCCCTTCTCTCTTCCTCATGCCTTGGTCTTCACCCTCTCCTTCCCCCCAAAAAATTGCGATTTCTTTTTCCTTTTTCTTCCATGCAGCTAGGGTTGTCCACGATTTTCCATTGATGTACTATCCCCCACTCCATGCATTTTCTGTTGGGAGAACTTCCTCAACTACCAAACCATGCTTTCAATAATTGAGGGGAGGAGATATTTCAACCAACCCATTTTCTCATTTAATGCTTTGGGCTTGAGGGAGAATGGGTAAAGTATTTCCCAATTCAAATATCCACACAAAAATGGTTTTTGGTAAGGGTTACTTGGCATGATTTACAAGGTGAACCACAAAGCCTCCTCACTATTCCCCATTCATGGTATCATGGTCAGTACTAGTGCTCCACCCTTCTGTCAGTTATTTGGTGAGCTTTCAATAATTAAGCATAATACATTTACATTGTTTTGTAATTGTCTGTTCTAGTCTTAAATATTGTTGTCGCGACTCACGAAACACTAAGACATAATCATAATTATAGACTGGGGGAAAATGGGGTGTTACAAGTTGGGTGATACATTGTGATCACTGGTGTCTGCTGATGTGTATTCCTTTTATGTTTTCCTACTGTAATATCCCTGGATCCTCGGATCTGGATATCAATTATTAACTCTGGGGTTGTGACTGCAGATCTAATGCGCTGGGGTTTCTAGTTGAGTTTCAAAAGGTTTATGGATGCGTTTTGTTGTGTTTAATAGTTTTATACAGTGCATGCAAATGGATTTGGAACCATAACCAACTCAACAATTTTATTAAGCAAAATAACGGACAATATAATGCAATATGCGGAAACTCAAACAAATCTCTTCAGCTAGATCTTTATAAGGGTCGATCTTAACTGGAATACAAAACAAGATACTGAAAAATACCGATAACGACGATAGATGGATGGATCTTAGATCCACTGCATGCGCAAAAGGAAGCGCTGCATGCAACCAAAAATGTGCTGCCAAACTGCTGCAGAAGACTGGAAAGTTCGCCCTGGTGGAAATACTTGTCGGAATGGGCCGAGATCTGACTCAGATGGGTCACCTTGCTCCCTAGCACACTTCCCCTACCGCAAAGATGGGAAGCTGGCTCTCTGCTGCACTGTCGGAACCCCAGATGGATGCCAAAACTCCCACGCATTGCAAACTGATGAAATGGCATTATCTGGGTGTTTTACCTGTCAAAAAATTGTGAGATTCATCTCACTGGAAGCGCCCTAGCCTCCTCTCAAATGGGTCGGAAGGAATTTGGCTCTCCCTCCCTGGTTGGATCTAACGACCCCTAACTGCTGATAAATCCTCCCCAAAACCTCATGCTGCAATTGGAATATCTGCGCATCGACTTGTGCTGGGTCTCTTTGCTGCTATAATTTGAACCTGTAGCTCGATGAAGAACTTGGGTGATCCTCCCGGCGGACTAGGTTGTGTCTCTCAACACTGAACTCTGTCAATGGTGTGGTGGTTTCATCTAGAAATCCACTAAAAAAGGAGGAAGTCGCCTGACTCCTCTCTGGGTTCTAATTTCCAATTCATAATCGGGAACTAAGTCGACTTTTCTCCTTTTATATCCCTCCTCATCTAATTTCTCGTTCACTTTATTAATTAAGTGACTTTTCCCTAAGTTTTGATTTAATAATCACACAAGTCACTTAAAACACCTTTTTTCTTTTTTTATTACTTAATGTCACTTTCAACTTAGACTTTTTCTGGTAAATGACATTAAATAATTCTTTTGTTCTCTTTTCGTCCGACTATAGCCTACGTGAACCAATATAGGCTACTCAGTCGCTCCTCCTGGAGTCATCAATGGGAAAGGGACATTACAGTTCTCCCTTCCTGAGATTGCTTGTCCTCAAGCAACATCAAGCTAGGGTGCTGTAGGATTTGATCTCCCTCCCATGTAGCATCCTCAACTAGAAGTCCCTTCCTTCTGACTAGGCACTCACTGATAATATGACTCCTCAACCTCTGCTCCCTGTGCTCCATAACCTCTTTTGGCACCAACTCCAACTGACCCTCCTTGTCCAATGGTGGCAACTCCTACGAAGTAGTAACCTGCTGTTCCACTTCCTTCTTGAGGCAAGAAACGTGTAACACATTATAGATCTTACTACCCTCTGGTAGCTCTAGCTTGTAGGCCACCTCGCCGATTCTCTGGGCAATCCGATATGGTCCATAGAACTTGGGTTTCAGTTTTTTTGCTCCGCTTTTTTTCAAAGAAGTCTGTTTGTGCGGCTGTAATCTCAGAGACACCAAATCCCCCACCTCAAAGCTACGCTCTACTCTCTGTCAGCCTGCATATACTTTCTGCTGATTTTGTGTTGTATGCAGATTTTCCTTCAAGATTTTGAGAACCTCCTGACTCTCCTCCATCCAATCTCTAGCTCTAGGAGCCCTGCTGTCCCCAAACATTGTCTCCATGAATGATGGTGCATTGTACCCGTGCAAGGCTCTGAATGGTGTCATCCTGATGGACATATGATATGTCGTGTTATAGCAATATTCGCTCATATGGAGCCACTTTACCCACATGCGTTGTTGTCCCCCTACATAGTTCCTCCGATACCCTTCCACCCGATTATTGACTCTGTGTCTGTCCGTCAGTCTATGGATGGTAACTGGTACTCGTAGCCAACTTTTTGCCCACCAGCTTAAACAACTTATGCCAAAATGCACCAATGAAGCGCCCATCTCTGTCGCTGACTATCTGCTTGGGAAAACCGTGCACTCTGAAGACCTCTCTGAAGAATAAATCTGCCACTTGGGTGGCTTTATACTCAATGGGTATCGCAAAGAAGTGCGCAAACTTGGTCAGTCTGTCGACCACCAAAAAAATACAGTCCCTACCTTGCACCCTAGGTAGTCCTGTGATGAAGTCCATGGAGATGCTCTCCCATTTCTCCTCTTGAATGGGTAGAGGCTGAAGTAACCTTGCTGGGTGTGTCTGCTCGGATTTGTTCTGCCGACAAGTCATACACTCTCGGACGTGTCTCAGTACATCATCCTTGAGACTCTTTCATGAGAATCTCTCCTTGATCTGCTTGTACATCTTGAAGTACCCCTGATGTCCTGCTAATGGCGAATCATGACTGGCCTTCAAAATATTTTCCTTCAGTGTAGATTTTGGAACTAAGTAGAGCCTGTCCTTGTAGAAGATGACATCATCCAGTACTCGGTATCTCTCATCTACCACTTGCCCATCCATCACCTCACAGGCGAATTTGTTTTTGGAGTATTCTACCAACAATTGTGCCTTCCAATCTGAAGATATGTCCATCAACGAACAACTCGCTGGCCTCCTGGATAAGGCATCTGCTACGACGTTCCTCTTGCCTTTAACATTCTTATTGTCGAAGTCAAAGGCTTGGACCTTCGAAACCCATTTTTGTTGTCTCTCACTGAGGTCTTTCTGATCCAAGAAATACTTCAAGCTATTGTGATCGGTTTTCACTACGAATCTGCTGCCCACTAAGTGTTGTCTGAACTTCGTTAAGGCATGCATGATAACCAGTGTTTCTTTGTCGCAGATAGGATAAAGCCTCTATGACTCGCTGAACTTCCTGCTCTCAAAGATTATGGGGTGACCTCCTTGCATCAATACTTGCTCCGATCCCTTCTCCTGATGCGTCGCACTCCAAGACAAAGGGCAGTGAAAAATCGAGAAGTGCTAGAACTGGGCATGTGCTCATGACCTCCTTCATTTTCTCAAAAGTGAGTTGTGATGCCTTGGTCCAGTGGAAAGCCCCTTTCTTTGTCAAATTGGTGAGCGGTGCCCCCAATTGTGAGAACCTTTTCACGAACCTCCTGTAGTAACTACATAACCCAAAGAATCCCCTTAACTCCGTGATGTTCTTGGGTGTTGGCCAATCCAGAATGGCCCTGATCTTTTCCTGATGTACCTAGGTCCTACACCCATTGCTCGCTGATAATGTGGCCTAGGTACAAAATCTCTCTCATTCCAAACTCACACTTGGATTCTTTGGCATATAAGGATTGTGACTGCATAATGCTCAAAACCTCATCTAAGTGTGCTAGATGCTCTTCCCAAGTCCTACTGTATATTAGGATGTTGTCGAAGAAGACCAAAGATACTTCCACAATTGTCCCCTGAAAATTTGGTTCATGCAAGATTGGAAGGTCATTGGTGCATTGGTCAACCTGAAGGGCATGGCCAAGAACTTGAAATGCCCAAAATGGCATTTGAAAGTCTTCTTCTCAATATCTTGGTCTCTGATGCTAATCTGATGGTAACCTGAGCGAAGATCTATCTTGGTGAAAAAGGCTGCCCCATGTAGCTCATCCATCAACTCGTCTATGCATGGAATGGGTCCTGTTTTTGATGCTCTTCTTGTTGAGTGCACGATAGTCTATGCACATCCTCAGTGTGCCATTCTTCTTCAGAACCGATACTACAAACGAAGCAAACAGACTAGTGCTAGGCCTGATGTGCCCCATCTCAAGCAAGTCCTTGATTGCTTTCTCAATCTTATCCTGAATCTCTTAGGATGTCTGTAGGGTGCGGTGATCACTAGTGTCGCCCCCGCCTATAACTCAATAGTGTGCTCAAATCCTCTCTCTGGTGGTTGCCCCGGAGGTATCGGCCCAAATACTGGCTCACACTGACTCAAAAGTTCCTTGATCTCTGGATGATAATGCTGTCTGCCATCTGAATCCCTCTTGGTGGTAATTAAACACTTGACAACATATGCCACATCCCCATGTCTGAAAATCCTTTCCGTCCTCTTTGTCGACACTGTCCTGGGTGCTCCTGTAGACATGCCCCTCAATATCGCTGTTGACCCATTTGTATCTTTGAATCTCATCATTAGGGTCTGACAATTGCACCCAATCTCGCTCAGTGAGTACAACCATTGAACGCCTAATACGGTAATACCGCATCAGTCTCTGATAAGTCAACTACATAGAAGGTGTCTGTCACGGTGTAGTTACCGAGTTTAACTTCCAGATCTAGTACCATGTCCAAGCAAGTCATGTTGTATCCATCTGCCATTGCTACAGTGAATCCCTCGAACTCCTCAGTCTGTAACCCTATCTTGGCTACTAATGTTGCATCTATAAAATTATGGGTTGCCCCACCATCCACTAGTGTTATGACACGCTGTCCCTGAATGAGTCCCTTAAGTCTAATGGTGACATATCTAGGTACTCCCGAAAGGGTTGCTATGACTCCACCCTTCGCTGGTACTTGTGGTTTTGTCTTCCCACCTGATTGCGGTCCTACCTGCGGCTGGAGTGTCTTTGGAGGCTGTCCCTCCTCATGTGCATGTTCCTCCTCTGAATCGGAAGAATCACTCTCTGGTGTGGGTTTGATCTCCTCCTCCTCATCACTGTCTCATTCCACCTCAATGTAGTGGATCTGTCCCTTGCCCATGCATCTGTGTCCTAGAATCCACGAGTCTCTGCAAGTGAAGCACAACTTCTTCCTCATAAGCTCACACCAAGTCTCATCATCTAGTTTTTCTTTGCCTTTCCAATCCCTTTGAGGGGGTCTCTGATCCTTGTCTTTGTGTGGAACAAAGGGTTTTGAGAAGGTTTTTGTTTTCTGCACTGATTCTCCCATATCTCTGGTGCACATAATGGCGTCCTGAAGGGTGCGAGGTTTGAAGGCTTTCACCCAACCTCTCAATGATTCGATCAACCTCTCAGTAAAGAGCATCACTAATCTATGCTTAGAAATATTAGTCACGACTACGACCTTTCTCTGGAACTCTGTAATGAAGGACTCGGCTGATCCGGTCTGTCGTAGCCGTGTCAAATCTATGAAGTGGAGCTCTGGATCCCTTTGATCAAACCTCTCCATCAGTGTCTCAATGAACTCCAAGTAAGATGTGATGCGATTGTGACCCAAGGTCACTAATCCGTGATACCACCACTCATGGGCTTCCCCCTCCAAGTGTAATGTAGCGAAGCTTATCACCTCTGACTCTATCTTCTGATTAAGCTTGAAGTATGTGTCAAGATTTTGCACCCATGCCTGAGATGAACATTTAGTAGAACCATTGAAAGAAGGAATGGTCAATTTCCCCACTTTCTTGATAAAATCCATGTTCTGCGACTGCACATTACCCCTCTGTGCCTCCCTGGGCTTGTTTCGATATTTGATTGAACAGTGGTCCATCAAGCTCATGTCGGCGTGGAACTCTGGCCCTAGTGCCAAGTAGCCTCTCCTGGACTTTGCAAATGGATCTCTCTAGCCTACCTGACCCTGTCCGGCCTGTTCCATCTGTTGCCCCTGTCCTGGATGTCCAATCTGTTGTTCCCCCTAGAACTGCAGAAAGAGTGGCATGGGAATTTTCCCCACTGAGATATAGGTGTGAGTGTGTGTTTGGTGTCCACTCGACCCTGATGGGTTCCCACTGGATCCACTGGCTCCACCTCCCTGGTGTCCCATGGAACCACTCGCTCCACCCACTATGTTTGCACCAATCGTGCCCACGCTGTTCTGGATCAGCTGTGTACGAATTGTCATCTATGTTATGGAGTTCATGTCCTGTTGACCTCTAGCGAGATCATTCAACATAGCCTGGGTACTGTCGTACGGGGCCTTTGGGCCTTTCCCCTTGCCCTTCAGAATATCATGTTTGTCACCCATCTTGCTTTCTATTTCGGCCTCTGTCCCTGAACTGATATGATCTCTGTCTCTGGCTCTGTATCTGAATGGATATGGAAGGGAATGTTCTCTCCTGTTTTTGTCTCTTCTGTCTCTACTGTGACCCCTACGGTACTGAATGTACTCGTCCCCGATGTGACCTTTACCTTTTGGGTATTCTTCACCTATTCCCAGAATCATGGGGTCATGAGTTAAGCACTTCTTCACAGGCTGGCAGGAAGAAGGCTCTGATGCCACTGTAATATCCCTGGATCCTCGGATCTGGATATCAACTGCTAATTCTGGGGTTGTGATTGCAGATCTGATGCGCTGGGGTTTCTGGCTGAGTTTCAAAAGGTTTTTGGATGCGTTTTGCTATGTTTAATAGTTTTATACAGTGCATGCAAATGGATTTGAGACCATAACCAACTCAACAATTTTATTAAAAAAAATAATGGACAATATAATGCAATATGCGAAAACTAAAACAAATCTCTTCAGCTAGATCTTTATAAGGGTCGATCTTAACTGAAATACAAAACAAGATACTGAAAAATACTGATAACGACGATAGATGGATGGATCTGAGATCTGCAAGGTAGATCCACTCCATGCACGGAAGGAAGTGCTGTATGCAACCAAAAATGTGCTGCCAAACTGCTGCAAAAGACTGGAAAGTTCGCCATGGTGGCAATACTTGTCGGAACGGGCTGAGATCTGTCTTAGAAGGATCGCCTTGCTCCCTAGCACACTTCCCCTACCACAAAGATGGGAAACTGGTTCTGTGCTGCACTGTCGGCTCCTCGGATGGATACCAAAATCCCCACGCACTGCAAACTGATTAAATGGCACGATTTGGGTGTTTTACCCTTTAGAAAATTGTGAGATCTGTCTCATTGGAAGCGCCTTAGCCTCCTCGCAAATGGGTCGGAAGGAATTTGGCTCTCCCTGCTTGGTTGGGCCTAGCGACCCCTGACTGCTGATAAATCCTCCCCAAAACCTCACGCTGCAACTGGAATATCTGCGCACTGACTTGTGCTGGGTCTCTTTGCTGCTATAATTTGAACCTATAGCTCGATGAAGAACTTGTGTGATCCTCCCGACGGACTAGGGTGTGTCTCTCAACACCGAACTCTGTCAATGGTGGTGGTTTCATCTAGAAATCCACAAAACAAGAAGTTGCCTGACTCCTCTCTGGGTTCTAATATCCAATTCATAATCGGGAACTAAGTTGACTTTTCTCCTTTTATATCCCTCCTCATCTAATTTCTTGTTCACTTTATTAATTAAGTGATTTTTGCCTAAGTTTTGATTTAATAATCACATAAGTCACTTAAAACACCTTTTTGCTTCTTTTATTTCTTATTGTCACTTTCAACTTAGACTTTTTCCGGTAAATGACATTAAATAATTCTTTATTCCCTTTTCTTCCGACTATAGCCTATATGGGAACTAGTATAGGCTACTCAGTCACTCCTCTTGGAGTCATCAATGGGAAAGGGACATTACACCTACTTGCTTGAGCCGATCGAGTGGTGATTGGTATAGCTGGGGTGAGATGTGAGAGATCTGCGTAAGACTGTAATAATGGGTGTGTTACAATGGTGACACTGACTAGGAGACTAGTCGTGTATCTTTGCTGATTATGTGCTATTTCATAAAGCATAGGACTTACGTAATGCATCTTCAGCAGTGGTTGGTTTTGTGTTCGGGAAACTGTTGGTGCAATCAAACACTCTATGCGTTTTCTTTATTTAATGGAGAGGTGGATCTGGTCCGTCAAAAGCAGTCATAAGAAGTCGCAGATTGGCTACTGCTATGTGCGCCCTGATCTGATTTTGCATGTATTGAACATTTATTGGTTGGATCGAGTTAGTTGGGTGTTCATATATGCAATGCTTAAGAGGTCGGGTATGAGATGGTAGTGTGTAACAATGTTATCAAAACTGCTGAGCTGGTCGACCTAAAAAATTGGAAGTGGACTGGAATTAGATTGGAACCCATAATAAGCCAGACACAAAATCTGGTTGACAAAAAAACACATAAAATATTCAAATTTTGATTGAAAAATATAGTAATGTACGTCCATGTGAATCCAAACAATCAGACACAAATATGAAAAGATTTTTCGTGTATATGGCATTGTAAGGGTGATTATAGCAAAACTGGCACCATGTGCAATACATATATGAACCAAAATACAATTACATTGAGGCTGTAAATGGCTTGCAAAGTCCAAAACTATTCATACTATAGTCTACAATCAAATCAAATTACTTAATCATCTGAATTTTTTGTTTTTTAGGATGAAGTGCACTGGTATAGATTGGTCAGCCTAGCTGGTTCTGACTAGTTTTAGCTTGAGTCTTGAACCAACTGATTCTGACCGGTTCGTATCAGTTTTGGACTGGTTTAGAGTCTAGACCAAAGCCAGTCATTTCTGGTCTGAGGGGCCGGTTTAGCCCAGAAAATCCCTAGAACTGGTCAGACTGACCAGTTTAGCTAGTTCCGGTCCAGCTCTGATAACATTGCTCTAGACAAGCACAAAAGTACGTAGTGTGGTGAGACACCCTGTATTTTCTTTTTAATACAAGAAATGAAGAGTGAGAAAGAAAGATAAGTTACAAACATCAAATACATGAAAGGCGATTGAGATATTTTAATCAATGTTATCAAAACCATACTGGAACCGGCTAAATCAGTTGGTCCAACCAGTTCTGGAGTTTTTTCAGGTTGAACCCACCCCTTAGACTAGAAATGACTAGTTTTAATCTGAACTGGTCTGAACCAGTTAAAACTAGTTAGTTCAAGCTAAAACTAGTCAGAACCAACCAGGTTGACTGGTTTTGTACCGGTGCCCTTCCTTCATCCCCAAAAACCAAAAATTTGGATGATTGAGTAGTTTGATTTAATTGTAGACCATATTATGATTATTTTTGGATTTTGCAGTCCATTTAGAGCCTCAATGTAGTTGTATTTTGGTTCATATTGTTATATTTTTCTTTAAAACTCAACAAACTTAAATTTCTGTTCTCAATAGATTTTATGCCCAGATCTGAAGAATAACAACAAATTCTAAATCTAATCTATAAACAAAAATATTACTGAGTTGAATAACTTTGCAAATGCATAGCGGAAATTTAGAAACCAATCACACATTAACACCAGAAAATTTTACCCTGGAAACTCCAACTCCGGGGAAAACTATCAAATAGAGGGTTTTATTAATTAGCTTCAGCGAGATCAGAAAATCAAATACAACAGTGCCAAACTTGGCACCTTAATCCACCACAACAACTGCTTGGATCTGAGCATAAAGCTCCCTGAGTCTCGACCTGAACCTCACTGTTTTGCTGTCTGCATTACCAGCGGCAGAATGAATAGCTGTAGGTGCCTATGGCTCGGCCTCTCTTCATCCTTAGTCTGCCCCTGCAACAAATCCTGCCCTCACGGCCCTGGATCAAGGGAACTCTGCCCCTCTTTCACAGATCTACCTCATGGCCCTGCTAGAGATGAAGTATGGCTAACTTCCAATCTCCCTCTTGGCCTACAAACACTTCAAGACTCTTCCTTAATTTTGATTTGCAGCTGAAACCCTCTTGGTGTCACTCACTAACTCAATGATCTCCTCAAGTCATCTCACTTGCTTATAAATCTCTAACAAGTGGTTAACTCTTAACAAGTGGTTAACTTCTAAATGACTTGGAGATACATTAAATCATGTGTCTTTGGCTTGCATGACACCTTTCCTAAGCTAAGACACCTGTCCTCGTTACAATATTTTAACACTCCCTCTTAACGAGGAAGGTGTTCTCCACTATTCCCATCTTATCCTTGAAGTAGACAAACTTGCCTTTCATCAAGGCCTTGGTGAGAATATCCGCTACCTGCTCATCTGTAGGCACATACTGTAACTGGACTGCACCCCTCTGCACACAAGCTTTTGATGAAATGATACCTGATGTCAATGTGCTTCGACCTATCATGAAATACTGGATTTTCAGAGAGTTTTATGCAACTTTGATTATCACAATGTATGATGGTCGACTCTTGCTCCTGATCGAACAATGCCACTAGCAACTTCCGAAGCCATATGGCCATGCTTGCTGCCATGCTTGCTGCTATGTATTCTGCTGATCCAAGAGACAACCCCTGATCCCAAGCTGAAACAACACCCTGAAGTGCTTTTCTAGTCCACTGCATTGCCTGTCTAGTCAACATCTGTATAGCCCATTAACTTCACTCCATCTCCCTGAGCATACCTCAAACCATACTCAATTGTGCCACGTAGGTGTCTCAATATATGTTTTGCTGCCGTCCAATGTGCTCTCCTTGGTTCAACCATGAACTGAGTGAGAGTATTCACAGCAAAACAAATATCTGGCCTAGTGTTGACCAGATACATGAGAGAGCCTATCAACTTCTTGTACAAGGTAGGGTCCATTGCCTCCTGCTTGGAAGAATCTATCTTCTTCCAATTCATAACCATGGGTGTAGACCTAAGTTGCAGGAAACGGTCCCCTAGGTGCTGTACCAGTACCCGAAACCTACCGAAACACCATCGAAATGCCGTTGTCCGTACCGTACGTCGTTTCTCGATTTGGAAACGCCGTATGGTACGACCGATGACGTTTCGGTGGAGTTTTGGCCTGTATGACAGTCGTTTCGCTGGATTTTTGCTTGTTTGCGGGCTTGGCCAAGCGGCGAAGAGGGTCGTGGGTCCCTTCGGTGGCAAAAAATCCCCTCGTTAACCACTAATAAACATTTTAAATCTATCCAAACATTACCACCATTTCACCCACCCTATTAATTAATGGTAATGTTAAATTCTTAAAGTAAAAGTGACATTCTCCTTTATCTTTCATTTTCATCCTTTTACTTAAACTTTTAACAGTACCATTAATTGTTTTAGGATGTTTGAGAGTGGTTCCAACTTTATTGGACTTCATATGCAGAAAGTAGAATTTTAGGTCCCATTCAAAATTCAACATACTTAACGATTTTCAGGATTTCAAGATTGTCAGGATTACAACATTTCCACTGGATTATATCATGTGTAAGGGGATGGAACTGGCATTTAATCAAGAGCATCAAGCTCTCTATGTACCTCGATGTCCATTGGTTAACATTTTTGGGGTTGATCCAAGTGTCCTCATGCAAATCATTACACCTATAATTGTGTGCCACATGTCTTTTCATGTTAATATAGACATGG
>ML817170.1:112509-122651 GCA_009831015.1 Picea engelmannii | reverse complement strand
TGGGTTTTCTTCCCCTAGAGGGTTTCCCAGGATAAATGTTGTGTCTATTGTGGATGTGTATTTCTCAGTGATCTTGTGCTTATTATGCTCTTATCTTTATGAAATGCAAAGAACTATAATAATAGCATAAACATTAACAAGAGGTACATGCCTGATGGGTTGCCAAAGGACTTCCTCATATCCATAAAGATTTCTACATCTTCACGAAGACTTTCAGTGAGCAGAAGTTTCAAACTTTGCGGGATCGTCTTGGAATGAAGAACACATTTGCCTAGCAACTGCCTTTTCTTCTTTTGATGCATTGTCTTTTGAGGGAGGGTTTTGTTCCCACGTGGTTTTCCCTCTTTCCTCATTTTTATTCAATGTTCATTAGTTGTATTGTACATGAGTACCTAATATGGCCTAGTAGTTGGGACTCATTTTTACTCCATAGTAATGTTCAAGGGGGGTGTCGGAGAAATTTCTATTTCGGCACACTAGTTCAGTGGGAGTTAACTAACTAGTTCTATTTTAGATCATCACTATTATGCTATTATGCATGTATGCATTCTACTATCATGGAATGTTATGTCCTATATATGAGTGTATTCCACTCATTCATTGTATCATATTGATCATATTGATCATCATCTATGTATCAATCATTAGCTCATTGGAATAGTGTGAATATATTTTCTCATTCTCCCATATTGAATCTCTCTTCCTTTCTTGATAAGCTTTGTTTGTACTTGCTTTAGCTAGATCTCCTGTGCAGGTTTCGATGAAACTTTGACAAGTAGTTCCTAAATTAAATAAGTGGTACTAAGAGGCATTATATGCCTTGGGGGTATTCGTTTTTTTACTAGGAATACCCACTTTACCTAAGTAACCACTTTGTGAATGAAATTAGTGATTTTAATCACTTAAAATCAATTTTACTCACTTTTGGTCAATAAAAGACAAATAAAATCAGAAAAATCAGCAAATGCTATTTTCTGGGAAACATGTCGAGGACATGTTTTGAGTTAACTCTTACTCACTTGAGTTCACTATGCCTTGGTGGCACTTAAGGATGAGATGAGTGTGAATTGTTTGGAGTTCCACTTGAGTTATGGAGAAGCTTCAATGAGGAGGTGCACCCCTCTTGAGAGAGTTGGTGCCCTCTTGAGGAGGTGTGCCTACCTCTTGAGAGGTGGTGCCCTCCTCAATTGGGAATGAGGAGAGGTGGCACCCACGTGCTCAACACTTGGCTGCCCACACTCTCACAAGTGGTGCGCCCTCCCTCTCTTGGAAACTCCTCCCTTTTGCTATATATTGGAGCTTAGTCTCCCATTGTAATTAGATTGGTCTACCTATAGTTATGTTGTTGTAATATGCTCTCAAGCTATTGTGGAATAAAGATTTGAAGACTTTGGAGGTCACTTGTGGTGTTGTGCAAATGTGTGGATGATCTTCTTTCATAGTGATGTGTTGAGTATGGTAAATTTGTTTTTCTTGTAAGTTTCATTTGTTAATTAATCCTCAATTAGTAAGATATTAGTAAACTGGTTTGTATTACTAAATCTTATTATAGCATATGCAATCTATGATTTCATGTCATATAAGTTTAATCTCATGTTTTCTAGATTTCTTGTGTAGGAAGTGGATGCATCCACTTTTAACAATTTATTTAAAAGATTGTCTTAAGTTTACAGAATCTCTAATTTGGAGGAGTGGAAGATTCTAGCTTGAGCTTCCAACACCTTCAAATCCATCCAACCAGAAAGATTTCTCTCTTCAATACATCAAGGAGACTCCATAGCCCAAGATTGGTTCTAGCACTATTTCTTTCCTTTCTCACAATTTCTCTAATTCTCTTTTGGTTACCAACTTTCTTGTTATTTCTTAGATCTAGATCTGATTTTAAATATTCATTTATCTAAGTTATCAAGCAAGAAAGAAAGTTAGATCTAGATTTCATTTTCATTTTATCATTTTAAGCTAGATCTATCTTAAGAAATTTTACTTTTTAGCAATCTTTTCACTTCTAAATTTTTAAAAGCTAAAAGTAGACTTGTTTCAAAGTGCTTCCACTTTCTTCTTTGGAAATATTAGTGCCTATATATTGTTGTTTTAAAATAGCAAACAAAGACCCTGTTATCCCCACTTTTTAGGGATAACTAGGAGATCATGTCTCGAGGCCCACAGGTCCTAGACATGGAGTACCGAGAGCAGGATTGACCTGAGCATGGCCCTGGAGGGCCTATCCTTTCTTCTTCCGTCAGCTTTGTCTTGTCAACAACAGCAGCATCCATCACCATCGGCTTGGTCCTGTATCAGAGAAGGTTCTTGCTCCGTGAGGTAATTGGTCCAGGTATCATGGTATGTGTCACTTTTGATCATTGAAACCTTTAAATATATGCATATGATTCCTTTTATCTCTAACAACTGCTTGGATCTTACATTTGCCCACTTGACCATGCTTGGGGGAATTGACAGGGTGCCCTAGCAAGCCTTTGCCCATAGGTTTTGGTTTGCCACTAGGGAATTTCTGAAAAGCCATCGTCCGCTCCCATCATAGCACCATTGTTTCACCTTATCTCCCGCTCATTTATCCCATTCCCCTTGTCCGGGCATTGGGTAGCATCTTATCTCGTGGGAAGAAGGGGCTAAAGGCCCAGAAGGTAAAAGCAGCTGGTAAAAGACAAAAGCCTAGAAATGAAACCTCGAGATGCTTCGCCTAGCGATCCCCGAGAAGGCAATAAAAGGCCTCTCAGCAAGAAACAAGAGGGACCCAGAAAATAACAAAACAAGACCTAGTCAAAGGATAGGGGGTCTCATCACGAGCCATCCTATTAGGTCCATGGGTACCTAACAATAAGACATTGCCACCATCTGGTTACCACGCCAGGGCAGTGACCTTTGGTTGCATAGCCAAGGGAAAGGGGGTCTCATCACGAGCCAGCCTTCTCATCTCTGTGAAAGTACTTGTGGGTAACGCTGTCAGCTTTGGTCACCATGCCAAGGCAATGTCCCCTGGTTAGTTCTTGAATGAAAAGAAAATAAAAGAATAAAGCAAGAAAAAGAATAAAGGCAAGAATGGGCTTGGAAAAAATGCATCCATGACAGGTACAGCTCGCCTTCTACAAAGGCACCCACAGGTAACATTTATGCATCCTTAGCCCTCACTGCACCCACATGTTTGGACATCCCCTAGCCACATCACCCCACTTACATGGCTTGGATGAGATCTTCCTGGAAACTTTCCTTTTCTTGTGGACACTAGCCCAATAGGACGCCTTGTCCTTTTCTCCAATCTTGTATTGCAGGTTTTTGTAATGTCTTTGAGCTATTGACTGATGTACTAGGGGTTTTATGCATATGTTTAATAATATTGATGATGAGATGTGATTGACATTGCTATGATCCCTGTGACTGATGAGCCCATGGAGGACGTAGCTTTTGATGTGCAGGACCATGCCCGACGGACAAGTACCATTTGGACCGGTACACATGGGGAGATGACCAGTTCGGACCTCCATGGGGCTGAAGAGCCCACCAGATGGATGTTGAGACCCCATCAGGGGGCAAAGACAGGACAGAGCTTGATCAGGGGTTTTTCACCTGAAAGGAAGAGGACGTTCCACCAGAGACGCTCCGGCACAACTAGACCTAGGGGGAATGACCCCTTTTCAGTGGAACGCTAGCCTTGGAAGGCTTAGGACGTCCCCATCTTCACCATGACGTCATCCAGCTTCATGGACACTTTTGGAGGTAGACTGGGCAGCAGTGGCACATGTGGCATGTTGGAGAGGCCCCTAGGGGGCTAACGTTTTGCTCTTGGATGTCTCATTTGCCCTAGAAAGGGATAGCGCCTCCCTTTGAAGGGGATTTTACTCTCTTTACAGCTCAATTAGGGTTTTAATTTGACAATTTAATGTAAAAACAGTATTATTTTGGTATTATGGCCTTGTCGGCCTTTTTATGACCTAAAAGGTAAAATTAGGTCATTGATACACTATATATTGAGGGTTTTGACTCTCATTTTATCATCATCTTTCACTCACCACTTGGTGAGATCTGAAATTTGCGCCCTATTTGGGTTATTGGCTAATTTGAGGAAGGCGCACTTGTTGAAGGAAGAGATTTTTGGCTTTCTATGGTGTTTTTCTTGAAGGAAGGTGTTACAACTAGGGTTTGCATGATTATTTCTTAATGAATTGTAAGAATTTTTCTGCAAAACTTCTTGATTGAATGGTTGTAGTCTTATTTCTTACATGTATTTATAATTTGTTGAATAAAAACCCTAGGTGACAAGCACACAAGTAGGTCCTTGTCTCATGTCCCCTGATAGAAGAACTTTTAGCCATTGAGGAAGAAGAAGAGAGCCTAGCCATAGCTACAATCATTTTTCTTCTTCCCTTTAGCTAGCCGTACATTTTTTACTTCAAGAGGAAGAGGACGTCCCAGGCCTCGTTTATCTACACCTAGGGTCGTTTTCTTTTAGGGTTTGATGAAAGAGCCTTACCTTAGCAACACTCTCCCTCTTTAAACCCTCTTATCTTGACTTTGTATTTCATTTGAGCTAGTTATTTGCCGGGAAGGAGGAGAGAGCACGAGGCCTTGCTTTAGCAACACCGGAGTGAGCCTCTCTCCCCTAGGGTTACGATTTTGAAGCCCTTCTTTAGCAGCACTTCAAAACTTATCCCTCTAGTCCTTTAAGTCTCATCCCCTTCAACTCTTGTGTCCTTCATAATTGACTCCATTTAACCCTAAGGCACTGATCTCAAGTCTCAAACGTTGAAGTAGAATTGGATCTAAACACTCTCAAACCTTTTTTGAATTGAAACCCTAACTACACTAACCCTAGCCTAGACTAACCTACTAACCCTAAGTTGTTGACGTCATCATTGAATATTTCATCTTTATTGAAGCAACGTTTTACTTTATGAGCAATTGAATGGTAGTTGAGGGCATTTATTAGACTAAGTATTGATTGATTATATTGGATGCCATATCATTCTTGTATCTATTGACAAGTGATACATTTATCATTGCTATTTTGTAAACATTGACTTCGTCAACATTTACTTTTAAATTGCTTATATTGAATATCAGATAGTCACTGATTTATATGAAGTACTAACCAAGATTGCACGTATCAGTTTCCATGTTGTATTATCTCAAGCAGGTGCTTTTCTTTTCTTTGGTTATGCCTTTTTATTGGTTGTTTAGCCGGGACTATCTGATTGGCGGTGATCTGTGAAGGGAGAATTTGTCTTTATCCTTTTATCCTTTGCCCTTTCAAAACCCCAAGTCATCGGGGACGTCTCCCCTGGGCCTAGCCTCCCTAAAGAGAAAGAGTCTTCCCATCATGGTGACATTGGGTGGGATAGGTTCTTGTTACGCCAGGTTGGCCCTCTACCTTATAGCCTTTTATCCTAGCTACAAACTGTGCGATAACAGACCCTAAGGAGACAAGCTTTTTAACTTTCTCTTCTTAGTTCCTTTTGCGCTTTTTCTTTAGCATTTTACTTGGAATTTTTTGGGTTTTACTGACATAAGTCCAAGACACTTCCAAAGTCTTTTTGGGCATCTTTTGCCTCTATTTGCTTGTTGTTTTGTGCAAGTTTGCGAACATCCAAGGGGAAACTCTGTCTGTTTTGGGCGGATTTGGACTTTTCGGGACCCCTAGGAGCACCCTCTTGATCAATAAATTCATTGTAAACTTTGTAAACACTTGTGAGTCGTGACCCCCCTAATGAATGGTCACAAGTTATCCCAAAAAATAGCATTGTAAGTTGTAACCTTACAATAAAATCAGTGGGGCTACAAGCAAATACAAGTACAGCAGAATAACAAGCAATAAATTCAGCAATAGTAAATCAACAGACAGCAGTTATAAATAAGCCACAAGAACCAAACTATCAATGAATCCTAAATAACTCTGCAATGGGATAATGAAACCTTAGCTTTGTTGGTCAAATAAGGTAGTTGTTATTAAACATGATTCATCGCCACATTCCATATAGTGTCCATGTGTTCAAAATATATACTTTCCAGAATTTGTTGGATTCTAATGCTTCTGATTTGACAGACATCCTTGAATTAATAATGTCAATTTGTTTGCCTTCACGATTTCTAGAGGGTTTTTCAAATGCTGAACAAAAGACTGACGAAGACCCTAATACTAACCTTGACAACTCCTCGAAGTATTAGTGTCACACACCAGTGCTATGAATTAGACAATTAGTTCAGTGATAGAACATCACCACAAGGTGGTATCTTAAGGGTGTCGGTATCATATAAAAGCAGGATTGTGAACCAATGGAAGTGAATTTAGCATCATGATTTAATATTTATTGGGCATGAGTAAATCATGGCAAGGTATGATTTAAAGATACAATTTGGGCTCCATAATAGAGTTGATCTTTGTCTGCAATCCCAAGGAAACCATGGAAGACCAAGTTCTCTTGAAGACTAGGATATTATTTCCTCCAGCCAAGTTCACCTTGGCACTCCCTCACATTGAAAAAGATGAAATAACCATGCTAAGCAAGTGACAAAGATGAAGTCTGAGGAGGTTCAACTCCTAGACTACTCAGAAGACCCATACAAAGGTGTGGAGATATTACTCTTGTCTGGACCTAAGGATTCAATCCGTAGGGTTAAGATCTTGGAGAGAACAGTCCAAAAAAGAAACAAGACCTGAGAACCTTAGGAATGGAACCCAAAAGGGCCTTGTTGGAAGAGAATGCTAGGTTGGCAAGTTATTGAATGCTAGTCAAATCTAACTAAAGCACTACAACTTTAGTTAGATTTCAATTTGGGAAGTAATTTTTAATTGCTAGTTTAGTTTCCATTTCAACAAGTTTTCTTTATTTTGGAGCCAATAAACCCGTCCCCTCAGCTCCTCTGCAAAGAGGTTGGTCAGTGAGGACATTGGTAAATAAAAAACATTTACTTTATTGCAATTTCAATTTGGCAAATAAACTCGTCCCCTCAGCTCCTCTGCAAAGAGGTTGGACAGTGTGGACAGTAGTTTAATTAGAAAACATTTCCTTTTCTGCAATTTACTTTACGCAATTTTTGCTTTATTGTTTAAAATAAACCTTTCCCCTCAGCTCTCGGTGTATGCTCTGAACCCTTGCGATCTTATCTCGACCTGGGGAACTCATTAGAACCGGGTTGGTCAGTGTGGAGTCGTTTAATAGGACAATCTTGAAAGTTACTATTGCTTGGTTTAGAAAACCGCCTAGGGGAGTGAGTGAAGTTTCACGGAATACCTCGGGCTTGTTCCCCTCCGTGTTGGACCTCCGGCACCTCTAGTGAGCTTGTTGGTAAAACCATTGGATTTCGGCAAGTTCTCAGCAAATTTATATACTAAAGGGATAGTCTCTTGAGAGGCCACATCTTAGATTAGATTTGTTTTCTTGCACTACAATCTTTACAAGCAATAATAATCACTCAATACTTAGTCAACTTTAAAATTTTCTAGGACATCTCCACAGGGTACTTTACACTTTCAGCAGCATAAGCACACGATCTCATTATTTGGCACTAGTCTCATCATTTCATATACATAAAGCCATTTGCTTCAAGTACATTTATTTTCCAAGCATCGTTATTTTATCTTGAAGTATATCTTTTGCTTATTGTCATTTACTTGCATGTATCAACAGTTATCTTGAATACCATTTATGCAAGTATCTCATTATCCATAGGTGATTGTGGTGAATGAATGATATATGCTGTTAGAATAGATTTATTTTGTGTATTGTCTTTTGCAATAAACTCCTAGATTCTTTTTCTTGTACTTAGTTCAGTTCAAGCCTTAGATTATTTGTTTTAGGGACTATCCCCCTTGGCTTCGCTAGGAGTTGGCCTAGACAGAGAAGTTGAGGATTAGGTGACAGCACCTTAACTTGAACTTGCCCCCAAGGACACACCAAGTGGATTGAATATTTCTTCCACATTACCCGAGGTGTGTATAAAGGCGGCAACACTTTCCAATGAACAATATCCCTAACAGAAACTTTCCTAACAGAATGTTGTGAAAAAATAATACATTTGACATGAATCTTGACCCATCTTTTGATGATATTGATCATGCAAAGACCCCAAGATTCTAAGAGTTGTTGACACTACAAATGCACCACCTAGTCAATGCCTTTTCTGTACACGTCTGTATAACTCCAATGCAGGAATGCCTTCAAACAGCCCATGATAATGAAACCCTCACATGCAACAGGTTTGGATCCACCTTTCTGCATTGTACTTTTTAGAGTGTGGCTTGTCATGTTTATGTCTTGCTTGATTGCCACTTCATGTTATACCTCCCTGGTTACAAGCAGCATAGCTTTCTTCCTTTTTCTTCATGAAATAGACTTTTGCAGTATGTTCGCATCTTCTATGATATCCTTATACTCCTTGGTTCCAATGAAAGAATCAAAAGGTGTATACTCCGTTTCAGCTCTAAAAAAGGTTGCACATATTTCAAAGATATGACTTGTCCACCAAAATCTCGCTTGAATTGATGAACTGTTTGGACTACCTCAGATGCAGGTTTCAGACTAAAAGCTTGATCATTCCCCCAACAGTATTTCCAGTATGCAATGTTGTAACCCCTGATGGTTTGGCCAAATCCTCCTCTCCATCATCAGCCTTAAAATACATTGAAAATAATGTTGATAAAGCACCCTCAAATACTAAAGCATTAGAGCTGTCGACCAAGGTGTTAATTTCAGCCTTATGGTCATCAACATGATCTGTAGTTCCCTTGTCAATTGCAGATTTCTCTCCGATAAAATCTTCAGAGCTCTCTCTGATCTTCTTCATAAAGCTGAACATGTTCCGATAAACTTTCTTCAGGAGATCCTTTATTATAAGATTCAAATAAGCCTAGATATTCATCAATGAGCTTTAGCAAACACTTTACCTCTCTTCTTATAACTTCTCTGCATCTAGGAAGTCTTCCATCGGCTATCACTAGTGTTGACCCACAAGGAAAAGAAAGTAGCTCCGATACCACTGTATAGAACCTAATTTGAAAATTGAAATATGGTACTTGAACTGAAATCCGATATGAATTAAGTTGTTATTTGGGGCTTGGACACCACTGTTATGAGCCCCAAACTGTTATCAACGCAAGAGACTACACTAACAATAAGCTGATATGTCTATAGCAGAATATTTAGTGCAGCTAATTACTATGGAAACAATAATAAATTGGGCAAATACAAGTACAGCAGAATAACAAGCAATAAATTCAGCAATAGTAAATCAACAGACAGCAGTTATAAATAAGCCACAAGAACCAAACTATCAATGAATCCTAAATAACTCTGCAATGGGATAATGAAACCTTAGCTTTGTTGGTCAAATAAGGTAGTTGTTATTAAACATGATTCATCGCCACATTCCATATAGTGTCCATGTGTTCAAAATATATACTTTCCAGAATTTGTTGGATTCTAATGCTTCTGATTTGACAGACATCCTTGAATTAATAATGTCAATTTGTTTGCCTTCACGATTTCTAGAGGGTTTTTCAAATGCTGAACAAAAGACTGACGAAGACCCTAATACTAACCTTGACAACTCCTCGAAGTATTAGTGTCACACACCAGTGCTATGAATTAGACAATTAGTTCAGTGATAGAACATCACCACAAGGTGGTATCTTAAGGGTGTCGGTATCATATAAAAGCAGGATTGTGAACCAATGGAAGTGAATTTAGCATCATGATTTAATATTTATTGGGCATGAGTAAATCATGGCAAGGTATGATTTAAAGATACAATTTGGGCTCCATAATAGAGTTGATCTTTGTCTGCAATCCCAAGGAAACCATGGAAGACCAAGTTCTCTTGAAGACTAGGATATTATTTCCTCCAGCCAAGTTCACCTTGGCACTCCCTCACATTGAAAAAGATGAAATAACCATGCTAAGCAAGTGACAAAGATGAAGTCTGAGGAGGTTCAACTCCTAGACTACTCAGAAGACCCATACAAAGGTGTGGAGATATTACTCTTGTCTGGACCTAAGGATTCAATCCGTAGGGTTAAGATCTTGGAGAGAACAGTCCAAAAAAGAAACAAGACCTGAGAACCTTAGGAATGGAACCCAAAAGGGCCTTGTTGGAAGAGAATGCTAGGTTGGCAAGTTATTGAATGCTAGTCA
>ML817170.1:72879-85566 GCA_009831015.1 Picea engelmannii | reverse complement strand
CCCAACCTTAGGCACTAGTCTTAGTTGACCTAGGGAAAGGTTTGCTTGTGCATTGAAATCTTGCATTTGCATTGTTGACTCTCATATAGGCTAGATTCCCCCTAACCTTTAACAAATTAAAACTAACTCCTAGACATAATCTAATAACTCACATAGTAACTAGGGTCTACCCCCCTTGGCTTCCCTAGGAGTAAGCCTAGACAGAAGGAGTTCAAGTCGAGGTGACAATGGGCTTGAACTTAGACATTGTGTCTCCGAGGACACACTAAGTGGATCGAGACTTAGTCCACGTTTGCAAGTGTGTATAAGGACGACAACAAGGACAAAGTATATGAGTAATAAATTGCTATGGTCTCTATGATCACAAGAGGCCATTCTGGGATGAATTATTTTCTCAAGAAGTAATCAATTAGGATAAAGCCATTGTAGGGGGTGACTTAAACTTTACCTTAAGCAGTTCTAAGGTCTAAGGACAAACTGCAAGACAAGATAGACTTGCTGATTATTTCAGACATAAACTTGAGGAGGCTCGGTTGGTTGATGTGGAACCCATCAAGAAGGTTCCCACTTGGAGAAATAATATGATAGGGGAAGTTGGTATCCCAAGAGGCTGGACAGGTTCCTGGTATCTGAGAATCTTCTAATGGAGGTAGAGAAAATTAGAAAGCAGGTTGAAGTAGGTGGGGGATCAGATCACCTACCTATCCTTCTATAGATTGATAAAAAAAATACTAAGCCAGCTGCTCCCTTTACGTTTTAACCATGAATGGATAAAGGATGAAGAATGCATCAAGTTGGTAAAAGAGGAATAAAGGGGTTTCAATCCTACATTGAGGGATTTTGCAAGCTTCCAATTTGCAATAGAACTGACAAAAAATTGAAAAAAGCTACAGCAGCGTAGAGCTCAAAAAAATTCAAAGAATCTAATAAGGAATTGAGGGGGACAGAAGACAACCTATCTTCGGTATATGAGCAGAATGTAGGGGGAGTCTTCGCAGAAGAAGAAAGGGAAAGAGTGAAATCGTTGGAAAATGCAAGATAAAAGTTATTGGAAAGAAGGGAGGAAAACTAGAGGATAACAAGCAGGGCAGTATGGTTAGAAAAAGGTGGTGAAAACACTACATTTTTCCATAATTTTACAAATCATAGGAAAAGGGTCAATACAATATGGGAGATGAAGAAAGCAGATGGTAGCAAGGGAAAAATATTCCAAGAGATGGCAGACATGGGAATGTCTTACTTCTAAACCCTATTCACAGATCCTAACAGAGCAAATATTGTTGAGATATTAAAAATCTCATCATATTTTTCAAGATTTGTAACAGAGGAAGGGAATCAAATGCTTATGGAAGAGGTCTCCAAGGATGAGCTAAAAGTGATCTTGGCATCCAGGAAAAGAGATAAAATACCTAGGCCGAATGGATGGCAAATGGAATTTTATTTAACATCCGACTAGCTATTGGAAGAGGATCTGTTAAGGGTGATGAGGAGGTCAAGAGCACCAAGAATGTTCTTGGGGCATTAATGGTACCTTCTTGGATCTAATCCTAAAAAAGGATAACCCTGAAAGTTTTGAAGAGTTCAAGCCAATTTCATTGTGCAAATGTATTTACAAGATATTGGCCAAAATCTTGGCAATTAGAATCAAAAGGATCTTTTTAGAAGGAATATGATATATCAAAAGAACAATTTGGGTTTTTGGAAGGTAGACAATCCATGATGCAATAGGGGCAGCACATGTAGGTATTCATACTATGAAAACAAAAAATCCCCCAGCTGTGGTTATGAAATTAGACTTATTTAAAGCTTATAATAGATCCGGCTGGTTATATATCAGACTGGTGCTTTTGCATGCCTATAGTGAAATGGATAATGTGTTGTTTGACTTCAGCATCCTTTGGTGTGTTGATAAATAGGTCACATTCAAGGTTTTGTAACCCATCAAGGGGGTTGAGGCAAGGAAAGCCCACTTTCACCATTGCTCTTTCTCATAATAGTTGAAGGCTTAAGTAGAGCAATTTCATAAGCCAAAAGCAAAGCAACAATATCAAGAGTTAAGATGGGGAGAGATTTATCTTCATCTCATTTGTTATTCATGGATGATGTATTATTATTCTTTAAAGGAAATCATAGATCTAAACAGTACAGCTACAGGTATGAAAATAAATGTTATAAAATCTGTCATTTCCTTTACTAGTCTGAATGTCGAGGTACAGAGACAAGTCCTACAGATTTTTCCATTTAGATGTATTAATTTTAACGAAGGTTTTAAAGACCTGGGGTTCCCACTTAAGCCTAATGGTTATGGGAAAAAGAACTGGGAATGGTTGATTGAAAAAATTGAGGCAAGAATAAACCACCGGTGCAATAGATGGCTTTCGAGTGGTGGCAAGTTAGCATAGGTCAAGTCAGTTCTTGAGGCAATTCCACTCTTTTGGCCTACTTTAGCATACATATCACAAGGGATTTTAGAGAGGAACAGGAAAAAGGTTTTCAGATTTTTATGGACAGAAAAGAAACGAACTGAGGGGATCCCATTGGTTAAGTGGAATCAATAGCCAAGCCAAAAGAGGAAGGTGGGTGGGTATTGAAAAACACTTACTATTTTGGGAAGTCATTGGCAGCAAAAAAATGATGGAGAGTTATCTCTCAGGAAACATCTATGGAAAGATATTATAGTACAGAAGTACATAACTCCAGGGTCAATAATAGACTGGATAAGGAGTCAGAGGAAGTCTATAAAAATGTGTCCAGACACTAGAAGGAATGAGTACAATCTTTCCCTTTGATTGGAAACTTGTTGGTATGGATGTAGGGTCTAGAGAGAAGGTGAGGATTAGTATAGACCCTTGGGTAGGCTGCAGGAATGAAGAGAGGTTAACTGAAGGACTAAGAGAGCTTGTACAAGATGAGGGCATTTTCACTCTCAATCAGATGGCAGATCAGGGGAGTCAGAGGAAATCTATAAAAATGTGTCCGCACACTAGAAGGCATGAGTACAGTATTTCCCTTTGATTGGAAACCGGTTGGTATGGATGTAGGGTCTAGGGAGAAGGTGAGGGTTAGTATAGACCCTTGGGTAGGTTGCAGGAATGAACACAGGTTACCTGAAAGACTAAGAGAGATTGTACAAGATAAGGGTATTTTCACTCTCAATCAGATGGCAGATCAGGGGAATACGGATATATGGCAGCAGGGGTGGATGAAGGCAGACATGCTAGGATTAGAAGGGGAAGATGCAATAGTGTGGAATGCTTATGTAGATAGGCTGCACAAAAGCCATGTAAGACTTAGAAAGGAGGAGGATACAATTGTTTGGTCAAAAAAATCAAACTCTGGGATATTATTCAATGAGATTGGATACAAAGCCAACTTCTCTTTGGAGCCAGAAAATAGTAAATACAATCTGGTTATGGAAAAAACTTTGGAAGGTAAAAGCAATGAACAAAACCAAAATATATATGTGGTCAGCAATAATGAATCAGTGTTTTATAACTCAGTCTGAGTTGACTCGGACTCGGTCAACTCGGCCAAGTTGATTGGTGACCAGGTTGACTCGGCCATTGACTCGGTTTGGTGGGCCAGTTCAGTACCAAACCAGCCCTACTTGACCAAGTTCGTACCTACTTGGCCAAGTAGGTACTAGACCCACCAACATGTAAAATTCAATTTTTCTTTAAAAGGGTTTGACCAAAAACACTGGTAATTGATGGTAATGTTAAATTCTTAAAGTAAAAGGACATTTCCTTTTACTTTAATTTTTAACATTACCATTGATTGTTTCAGGATGTTTAAGAGTGGTTCCAACCTCATCGGACTTCATATGGAGAAAGTGGAATTTCATGTCCCATTCAAAATTCAGCAGACTTAAACAGTTTTCAGGATTTTAGGATTGGTAGGATTGCAACATTTTCATTGGATTCTATCACGTATAAGGGTATGGGATTGGCATTTAATCAAGAGCACAAAGCCTTTTCTGCACCGCGATGTTGGTGGTATTTACTGTTGATTGTTGAACTCCTCTGTCATGGCCTTAGCAAAAATGTACCCTTCACTCAAACCCAAATCATTGATTAGGCATGCTAATCTTTTTCTACCATATTATAAGGCTTTGATTAGGTAGTTTCATGATTCATCAAAATTGGGAGGTGTTGACTGATGTCCCTAGAGGATCGAGGTAGAGGCAAAGGGTGATAGTAGAAACCCAACACAGCCAAGGTCAACCATGCAGTGATAGTGCTCCATTGCAGGAGTGATGTGATAGCATTTTCTCATGCAATTGAAATATTGATAGCCCTCATCCACTAGACCTGCATGGAAACAACAGACAAAATGCCAACAAAGGTTACATGCTCTAGGCTTAAGCCAAAGTGTTTAATTTGTTCAAACGGTTTGAAGGCCTGTTCCCCACAGCCATGCATAGCATATCCTGCAATCATGGTTTTCCAAGAGACAACATATTGCTGTAGGCATCTGGTGGAAAAGTTTCAAGGCATCCTCTCCCCATTTTGATATATCCACCCTTACATGGTATAAAGATGAGCAAACTTTGCATATTTTGTCTCTAATGGTTTGGAATCTTAAAATATTTTTTTTTCATTAACATTTAATTATTTTATGTATTTTTTTGTAGAGTCATTGAAATCAGATCGGTCCGAGTTGATAGGTGACCGGGTCTGAGTCCGAGTCCGAGTTTTAAAACATTGTAATGAAAAAGGTTCTAACTTGGGAAATAATGCAAAAAACAGCTAGACAGGGGCCTGGAATATGTATCCTTTGCAGAGAAGATGAAGAAATAATATCCTATATGCTCATTAAATGCTCATACACTAAACAAATTTGGATAGAGGTTGACCAGATAACAGGTGTGAAGCATGGTTGGGTGGGTGATATTGATGAAGAATGTTTAAGACATCGATGAGGCAAGACAGAATTAAAGGAATGGCATGCTGTGCCCTTTTTGACAATACGGAGAGAGTGGATAGAAAGAAATTCATTGCTCTTTGAAGAAAAAGGTATACTCTCCTTCCAAGTTACATATGAAATCAGAGCTCTGGCCACAGTTTATAGAATGCTAGTTATTCAAAAGAGAGAAAGGCAGTTAGCTGAGCTGGTTGTAAACAAAAAGCAGGCTTGGGGTTTTTTTGATGGGCCAAGCCAAGGTACAGAGAACAGGAGCAGTTCAGGAGGTATTCTACATACTTTTGAAGATCATACATTTAAGATGAAAGCAGGATTGGGAAAAGTTTCAAATAACTTCACAGAAATAATGGCTTTAAGACTTCTCTTAAAGAGTGCTATGGAGAAAAATGTAAGGAATTTCCGGGTATTTGGAGACTCCACCCTAGTGATTAAATGGATGAATGGCTCTGGTCAACTCCCAAACATTAATCTCAAAAACTTAGGTGACCAACTAAAGGCCATAGAAAATTCTTTTGAGTCAATCACTTTCACTCATGTGTACAGAGAACAAAATAAAGAGGCAGACAGGCTATCAAAATAAGGTCAACAGATCGCTGAGGGAAAGGTGGTAATAGAAGAACTCAGAGAAGGATCTTCTTCAATCTCTGAAGGTTATTACTCCTGAAGAAGTTCTGAGAATTGCAGAATTTTTAAAAATTTTAGACTTTTGTTTGCTTTTAAATATGTATGAATAGATGATAGATTTTCTTGCTGTATAGCTGAAGGATACAGAAAAGATTTTGAAGATATTTCAGACTTTTATTTGCTTTTAAATTTGTATGAATAGATGATATATTTTCTTGCTGTATAGCTGAAGGATACAGGAACTGTTTCTAAGACTTTTTAAGGAGTTTTTGTGGTCAGTTTTTGTTTAGGCTGAATTTCAGCAGAATAGAAGATCTTATGGATCTGTAGATGAAAGGAAGCACTAGAATGTCTCTCTCTGCTTTGAATTGTAACTGTAAGTGCATTAGCACATTAGGAGCATGACTTTTTTTCTTCTTGAATAGAAATGGTTATTTTTTCTTTGGAAAAGAAAACCATGTTAAGCAAGCTCGTTGTGTTGGGATCAGGATAGGTTGAGGATCCAATGCTAATGTTTTGGACTTGTATCATGGGTTCAATTTATAACTCCAGTAAATTGCTTTCATGACTGCCATAGGTGAGTGAACCTCTTCACAAGATAGACTGTAGATCATCCAGTTTACTTTGGTGATTGAGGCTACAATTCTGTCTACACGGGGGCTGTCCATAGTTGATTTTGAAAATACAAGCAACTAAGCTCAACTACCCTTGGCAACTAAGCCCACCTACCCTTGGTTAGTCATAGCCAAGCAAATTCTACCATTAATATTCAGGTGGATATTGGTGGCCACCCACCTATTCCAACTAGCTCCTCTTGTCCGTTTTTGTTCAGCACGTTCTTTTGTACTTCTTTGTAATTGTGGGCTCTACACTTTTGGGGCTGTCTGAAGCCCCACACATCCTCCAAGTGGATATTGATGGCCTCTCGCCTAATCCAACTGGCTTATTTTGTATGTTTTCACTCAGCACATCTTGTTGTACTTCCAAGGCCATTTTGGGGCCCTAAACATTGTTTTCTTGGCTCGCCACAGTCAAACTATAGACAGAGTCAGAGTTTGACGGCGGAATGTGTAGTTCTCTAAAAGACCTTTCCAAAGGGCTATCACGCGCCTAAAACGAAGGTCGTATGCAAAAGTTACGACCCTAGGAAGTTGAGGTACCAACTTACACCAACTTACCCATAGGGGCCCACGTGACTTTTGGTGTTTCACCTTCTAGGGTTAGGTTTTTGGATGTCTAGGGTTTTGGAATTCATGAGTATATCAAAAAGGCCTCTGGGGCCTCATTGTAATCCATTCTACTCAGACGGATGAGCGTAGCAGCCACATCTCTTCTCAGAGATAGCTACCACCATTCGAGCAAGTGTTTAAGTTCTGCAGTTTTACAGTTTCAGCCTATTTCATTATTCAATAGAAGATATTGTTCACTAGATATCTGTGTTATTCTTCATATCTCTGTGTTTATTGTATTCAGTTTGTTGATCAGTTCGTTCCGCTCCTAAATCTGGATCAATGGTATCAGAGCAGTCTGCTCTTCATTTATTTTTCTTCGTGCATGTCCCCGACAAGATCTGGGTACAAGAAGTTGGGACTCGAACCAATCGATCCATTGCAAGATCGGTCGTGCCGAGCCCAACAACAACCCATGGGGGACGAAAAGAAAGATGATGGAGCGGGAGATCCTATTAAAATGTTGCTTAAGGAAGCCCTTGTGCGACAAAGGAACGAAATGATGGACAACTGCGCGCAAATCCTTCGACGGCTTCCCACAGGAGAAGCATCTTCATCAAGCAGCCATGCAACCCCCTTCAAGGTACAGGTGAATTTTGATATTCCATTATTTGAAGGACTGGTAGATGCGGATGCTGTAGATAAATGGTTGAATCTGCTCGAAGGGTATTTTTCGGTCCACAATTTTTCCGATAGGGAAAAGATCACTTTTGCACTCCTCAAGGCCGTTCCCCATGTAAAAGACTGGTGGAATACTTACTCTAAGCAAAGGGCAATAGAGGAATCTGCAATGTTTGTGGTGGCCCCTACATGGTATTCCTTTCGAGACGCCATCAAAAAACAATACTACCCTGTTGGAAGCTACGAAGACCAATACACCAGATGGACCACCCTACGTCAAGAAAGGGACTAGACAGTACCAGATTTCACCAATATTTTCCATACCCTGCACACCAAATTGGGTATCAAAGACTCTGAGTGTCATCTGGTGCTCAAATATCGCAGTTGTTTGCATAGATACATTCAAACAGAAATGGAGTTTCTGGACATCGCCTCATTGGGCACGGCTTATAGATACACGGTCAAGATCAAGCAAAAATTTAAGCAGAAAAGGCGAGAGTTTGGATCTACAAACCCCTCACAGTCGAAGCAGGGCAAAGGCGTCCCCAACCCACACAGCAAGGGACCAAGTCGAGATGGCCGCCCTCAGGACAACCAGTTCAAGCCACAACACAAGAAGGGCAATGAGAAGACAAAGAAGGACACTGGAAAATGGTGTGAGTACCATAAAATCCCTTGGCACAACACCGAAGAATGTCACTCCAAGCAGTCACTCATGGCCAAACTGAAGGCTTCCGAGTCAAAGGCTGATTCTGATTCTGAATCAAATCATGAAGGAGGGAAGCGGATTATCGATGTTGAACCCAGTGCCACTTTAGCTACCACCAAAGTCCAACCAAGCGAACTAGAAGAACCAGAGGAAGGAGAACGCCTCTTTCACTCGCAGATGTGGGTAAAGGGGGCTCCGCTTCATTTCATTGTCGATATCAGGAGTCAGAAGAACCTGATTTCAGCAGAGATCGTCAAGCGGTTGGACCTACCAACGACACCGCACCTGCAACCCTACACCATCGGTTGGCTTCGCCAAGGAAGAGATCTTTGTGTCAGCCAACACTATCGTCTGCCCTACGACATCAAGCCTTTCAAAGATGAGGTACTGTGTGATATTTCTCCCCTTGAAGTTTGTGATGTTCTTTTAGGACAAGCATATTTAAGCATCATGTTGTGTATGAGTCTAGACCCCGTAGTGTTATTATTACTTTGGGTAGACAATTGTACAGGATACCAGAGGTAGCGCCGCCTACTGTTATTTATTTAATCTCTGCTAAGCAATGCAGTAAGGTCATCTCACAGACAGGGAAGTTTGTCTTCTTTGTGATCCATGCTCACAGTAAGAAGAAGGTCATCGCCACATCCGTGGCCTCTACACAGAGCCTCTCTTTGCAGCAGAAGCAAGTAGACAGGATCGTGGAAGAATACAGAGACATCTGCTCCTCACCTACAGGGGTACTGACACACTGCCAAGTCAAGCATCCAATTGATCTGACCCCCGGCGCACCTCTACCTAATGAACCAGTCTATCATCGCTCGCTGATGGAAAATGACGAAATCAGGCGACAAATCCAAGAGTTGCTTCAAAAGGGGCACATCAAACCCAGCTCCTCCCCTTGTGGAAGCCCGATTGTACTAGTGCAAAAGAAGGACGGGACGTGGCGACTCTGCATTGATTACAGAGCGTTAAACAAAATCACAGTCAGGAACCGATACCCCATTCCTAGGATTGATGACCTTCTTGACCAACTCAAGGGGGCAAAGTTCTTCAGCAAGATTGACCTAAAGACTGGCTATCACCAGGTTCCCATCGAACCAACTGATGTATGGAAGACAGCCTTCAAATCTAAAGAAGGTCCCTTCGAATGGCTAGTCATGCCTATTATCGCACAGTTTGTAGATACAAGAAAGGCTAAAGAATAGTAGGTCAAACTGGCGAAAGAGGAACCTTCCCCACCCAATGTCACCACAATGGGGAGGTTCTTTCTATTTAGGGAGGCTAGGCCCAGGGGAGACGTCCTCGGTAACCTGGGGTTTTGAAAGGGAAAAGGCTAACAGTACAAAGACAAATTTCCCCTTCACAGATTACCACCAATCAGATAGTCCCGGCTAAACAGCCAATAATAGAGTATAACCAAAGAAAAGAAAAGCACCTGCTTGAGACAACACAACAAGGAAACTGATACGTGCAATCTTGGTTAGTACTTCATATAAATCAACAACTATCTGATATTCAATATGAGCAATTTGAAAGTAAATGTTGACGAAGTCAATGTTTACAAAATAGCAATAGCAATAATGTCACTTCACCAATAAATACTAGAATGATACAGCATTCAATATGACAAATCACTTCTTAACTCAATTAATGCCTTCAACTACCATTCAATTGCTCACAAGATGAAACGTTGCTGCAATAAAGATGAAATATTCAAAGATGACGTCATCAACTTAGGGTTAGTAGGTTAGTGTAGTTAGGGTTTCAATTCAAAAAGGTTTGAAAGTGTTGTAGATCCAATTCTACTTCAATGTTTGAGGCTGGAGATCAGTGCCTTAGGGTTAAATGGAGTCAAAAAGTGAAGGACGCACAGGTTGAAGGAGATGAGATTTCAAAGGACTGGAGGGAAAGGTTTCAAGGTGCTGCTAAGGCAGGGCCTTAAAGACAAAACCCTAGGGGAGAGAGGCTCACTTCGGTGTTGCAAAAGCTAGGCCTCGTGCTCTCTCCTCCTTCCTGGCAAACGGCTAGCTTGGATGAAGCACAAAATCAAGACGAGAGAGCTTAAAGAGGGAGAGTGTTGCTGCGGCAAGGCTCTTTCTTCAAACCCTAAGGGAAAAATGGCCCTAGGTGTAGATAACCTAGGCCTAGGACGTCTCCCTCTCTTGAATTCTAAAGGTACGGCTAGCACAGGGGAAAGAGAAACAAGGAGTGTAGCTACGGCTAGGCTCTCTTCTTCTCTTTCAATGGCTAAAGGTTTCTCTATCAGGGGACATGAGACAAGGACCTACTTGTGTGCTTGTCACCTAGGGATTTGATTCAGCAAATTTATAAGTAATATGCAAGAAATTTAAACTACAACCATTCAATAAGAAGTTTCGCAGAAAAAACACTTACAAATCATGAAGAAATAACCATGCAAACCCTAGTTGTAACACCTTCCTTCAAGAGAAACACCATAAATGCCAAAAATCTCTTCCTTCAACAAGTGCGCATCACTTAGTTCAGCCAAAAACCCCAATAGGACGCTAAAAATCAGACCTCACTATGAGTGAGTGACAATTGATGATCAAAATGAGAGTCAAAACCCTCAATATATAGTGTATCAATGACCTAATTTTACTTTTTAGGTCATAAAAAGGCCGACAAGGCCATAATGTCAAAATCATATTGTTTTTACATTAAATGCTAAGTAAAAAGCCCTAATAAAGTAAAAATGAGAGCAAAATCCCCTTCAAGGGAGGCGCTAGCCCTTTCTAGGGCAGATGAGACACCAAGGAGCAAAACGTTAGCCCCCCAGGGGCCTCTCCAACATGCCACACGTGCCACTGATACCTAGTCTGCCTCCAAAAGCATCCATGAAGTTGGATGACGTCATGGTGAAGATGGAGACGTCCCAAGCCTTCCAAGGCTGGCGTTCCACTGAAAAGGGGTCATTCCCCCCAGGTCTAGTCCTACCGGAATGCCTCTGATGGAACGTCCTCTTCCTCTTCGCTACAAAAGCCCTGATACATCTCCATCCTGTCTCTACCCCATGATGGGGTCTCAACATCCATCTGGTGGGCTCTTCAACCCCATGGAGGTCCGAACTGGTCATCTCCCCATGTGTACCGGTCCAACTGGTACCCTGTCTGTCGGGCATGGTCCTGCACATCAAAAGCTACGCCCTCCATGGGCTCATCAGTCACTGGGATCATAGCAATGTTAATCACATCTCATTATCAATATTATTAAACATATGCATAAAAACCCTAATACATCAGTCAATAGCTCAAATACATTACAAAAACCTGCAATACAAGATTGGAGAAAAAGACAAGACGTCTTATTGGGCTAGTATCCACAAGAAAAGGAAAGTTTCCAAGAAGATTTCATCCAAGCCATGTAAATGAGGTGATGTGGCTAGGGGAGGTCCAGACATGTGGGTGTAGTGAGGGCCAAGGATGCGTAATGTTATCTGTGGGTGCCTTTGTAGAAGGCGAGTTGTACCTGTCATGGATGCATTTTTTCCAAGCCCATTTTTGCCTTTATTCTTTTTCTTGCTTTATTCTTTTGCTTTTTCTTCTTCTTTTTCTTTTTATTCAAGGGCTAACCAGAGGACACTGCCTTGGCATGGTGACCAGAGCTAACAGTGTCACCCACAAGTACTTTCACTGAGATGAGAAGGTTGGCTCGTGATGAGACCCCTTTTCCCTTGGCCATGCAACCAAAGGTCACTGCCCTGGCGTGGTAACCAGATGGTGGCAATGTCATACTGTTAGGTACCCATGAACCTAATAGGCTGGCTCGTGATGAGACCCCCTATCCTCTAACTAGGTCTTGTTTGTTATTTTCTGAGTCCCTCTTGTTTCTTACTGAGAGGCCTTTTATTGCCTTCTCGGGGATCCCTGGGCGAAGCATCTCGAGGTTTCATTTTTATGCTTTTGTCTTTTACCAACTGCTTTTACCTTCTGGGCCTTTAGCCCCTTCTTCCCACGAGATAAGGTGCAATCCTACAAACAGGTCAACCCAATGCCCGGACAAGGGGAATGGGATAAATGAGCGGGAGATAGATGAAACAGTGGTGCTATTATGGGAGCGGACGATGGCTTTTCAGAAATTCCCCAGTGGCAAACCAAGACCTATGGGCACAGGATTGCTAAGGCACCCTGTCAATTCCCCCAAGCATGGTCAAGTGGGCAAATGTAAGATCCAAGCAGTTATTAGAGATAAAAGGAATCAAATGCATATATTTAAAGGTTTTAATGATCAAAAGTGACACATACCATGATACGTGGACTAATTACCTCATGGGGCAAGAACCTCTTCTGATACAAGACCAAGCCGATGGTGATGGATGCTGTTGTTGCTGCTGCTAACAAGATAAAGCTAATGGAAGAAGAAAATGATGGGCCCTCCAGGGCTATGCTCAAGTCAATTCTGCTCTCGGTACTCCATGTCTAGGACCTGTTATCGCACAGTTTGTAGGAAGGGTTTAGGTAGCTTGAGTCAAGGCTTCAAACTGGCGTAACAGGAGCTTCCCCACCCACTGTCACCTCGATGGGGAGCTCTTTCTATTTAGGGTGGCTAATCCCAAGGGAGACG
>ML817170.1:37192-61927 GCA_009831015.1 Picea engelmannii | reverse complement strand
ACTCACCAAACCCATCTGCTCTAATAAGAATTGGAGTAAGCTAATCTTGTAGCAAAAGGACCCTCTTTTCAGTGACAAACTTGATATGAATCAAACAATTATTTCAAGCATGATCAGGGTTCCGCCATAATCCAAGTTCTATGCATGGTGGAACGATGCCCGGGTGTTTTGCCCAATGTTGTAAGACTCGGACTCTTTTAAGCCTTTTTTTGTTGGTGACTCTTGAAGACTCTTCGACTCTTTTCAGACTCGGCAAAGAGAAAAAATACTCAAATTAAAATTTAAAATTCTTAAATTTAAATTTCAGAGTTGTCTTGGGGAGTCTTGAAGAGTTTCAGGATTCTGGCGAGTATTGAGGAGTCTTAGGGAGTCGGGAGTATTACAGAGAAGTCTTTGGGGAGTGACTCTTTTCAAAGGTGACTCTTCAAGACATGGGAGTTCGAAAAGAGTCTCATTTTGCCCAATTCTAAATCAACCCAGATAGTCGAAAAATTGATCAGAATTCCAAATCGATGGAAACTCTGACTTCTTTTATGACGGAACTCCAGCAACTCGGGGGAAGTTTGCTACATGATTACACACAGCTCTATGAGAATCAATACAAGTTTGAAATTCTAGGTTAGGTTAGGTTAGAGGATCCAAACAATATCATCACATGGGCATCATTTACATCCATATCTACATTTAAATACACAGCACGCACGCTCTCTCTCTGCAATGAATGGTACTGACAGAATATTATGTACAAGGAAAAGTAATGAACGGTAGTAACATAATATTAGGTACAAGAATAAGACCTGAGAAGGTTGAGATCCAGGTTTGCTGTCTGCCATTGGAGATGCCATATAAGCCTTTAAACCAGCACAAATTCCAAATGCTTTCCTGCATTGTTTCCACTGCCTATGAATCATTTGGGAAAAAAGGCAATGACATAAACGCAGACACTGATGCGCGCGCATCCTATGAATGAATTTAGTCGTACATTATTGCAGAAGCTGAAAAAATGCATATCACAACGTGTAATAGTGGGTATTGTAGTGTAACCAGATACATACCACTCAAGATTACTTGCAGCGAGTGGAACCAGAGATGCAATGAATTGGCTTCAGAAAATGGCGTGACGGAGTCTCATTAGAACTCGCAAGGAGGGCTGTGAAATTGTGGTATTGTATGAATTTTGTATCAGGTGGTCAGTGGGGATTTTGGTGGGAGTCAACAAAGAGAATGACAAACAAGAGTTTCCGCACATTTGGCGTGGACAACCTGATGGGAGAATGACAAACAAGAGTTTCCACACATTTGGCGTGTTCCACACATTTGGCGTGGACAACCTGATGGTCCCCGTCTTCCAGTCTAAGCCACTCATAAGCTGGTCGATGGTCGATAATATTCGATTATTATAAACGACAAAACGCTTTTTCTTTCTCATGTGCTCTATTGCGTGGTCTTTCCTTACCAAACACATTGGAATCTTTTGAAAAATCATTGTGTTATTAACTAACGACTTTGATTAAGTTACTTATGGATGACCCTTCTCCAATAAATGCTATTATTTTTAATGATTAGTATGTTTTGAAATATCAATCATTTTTTAATGATTGAGTATGTTTTGAAATATCAATATTTTTTCATGATTAAGTATGTTTAGAAATATCACTTTTTTAAATGATTAAATATATTTTAAAATATGATTTTTGAGATAAGTATTTAAATAAATAATTTATATATGATTTTTTAAATGATAAAATTTATTATAATTAAATTGTCAATGGATAGTGAGAAAGATTATCATTGGGTGCTATATATAAATGTATCCTTACTCGTTATTTTTATTCAAAGAAAATTTAACCCCCTGAAATGATTTATTAGTAGTTTGTAAGGGGGCAGATTTTTTTAGTCTTGCTCGATACCTATGGGTCTTATGTTGTTAACTTATTTTCTTAAGTCCAAAGAAAATGAGTTCTTAGCTAATCAAACACAATTATAGCAAGTCAATGTCCCTTATGGTCATCATTGCATGTAGCCTCAGTCTTATATATTATACTTTTAAGTAACATCTAATCTCATTCATATACATCAGACCAAAGATTACCTTGAATTGCACTTTAACCTTTTGTCAAAAAAAGAAATCCATATATAACTTGTCTCTCATAAATATAATGAAAAATATTAATTTTGAAATTTAATGCTTAAAGTAACTTGTTATCATGATTATTTTTTCATGAAGTCATTCATACATTATTAATCTACTTATAATGATCAATTATATTTTGAAAACTTGTTTTTTAAATTAACTACTTGAGCTAAGTCAATCATGTATGACATGTCTTTTACTTATAATAATCAATTTTTCATGAAGTCAATTATAAATTAGCAAATTTTCTAATTAATACTTTTCCAGAAAGTGACTCATTCTAAGATTCATATAGACTAAGCATATTTAACTATAGAGTTTCTCTATAGTTTAATTAATTTTTCTATGAGCGTTGTTTATATAATTGATTTTTATGAAGTCAATTATAAATTAGCAAATTTTATAATTAAGATTTCTCAAAAAAGTGACCCATTTTAGGATTCATCTCCCCTAAGCATACTTAACCATGGAGTTTTTATATACTCAAATCTAATTAATTTGTTATCCCATTTGCAAAACCTTAGCAAGTATCATGTATTTTAAACTTTTCATTTAGAGCTCCCTTGACTCGTTATTTAAGCATATGGGGGGGCTTTAAACAAATGTCGTTGTTTAGATTAACTATGTATAATAAGTCATTTATGGATGACTATCTCCCATTAATGTCAGTTGTAATGATGAGTTTTTTTATGAACTTGAAGAGTAAAGAAGATGGATTGAAACTAGGGAAATGAATTGCATAACATCAATCATTACCTTCAAAACATGGTATATATTTTCCCAATTTCTTTTATTCCCATCTAAAAATAATAAGTAAATTCAAATAATTAAAAAAATCAAAGAATTTATCCTTATAATGGAAGGAAATGGACTTTGCATCCATACTATAGCCAATATTGTAGTCCATGTTAGTATTAGAGTGAGAATCAAGTGTTTCTTTTTAGCTCTAATAGTGTTTCCCTAAGGGGGGGAATTCCACCATAGGACCATATATAATAATAACGTGTTTGAGAAGGCCCACCACAAGGCATGATACGTGATTTTAGTGTTAAACTAAAGAAAGATGATATTACAACTAAAGTGAGAGAGGATAATATTACATCAATGAGGGACTTGCATCTCAAAATCAAATTATAAATTGGCAAGGCATTTGGTATAGGTAGTGCATTATTAATCACCTACATCTCATTTTTGTTTTCAACGTAAAATTGTTTACAACACACATATGCTAAATATAAAATAAAAATATTAGTAAAACAAAATCTCACAATGTCACTATTAATAACTTGTAGTTACAACAACATATAGAAAACAACCACAAGCTAGAGAGAGGCCACAATATATGGCAATGATACCATCATTGATGTGAGTGAGAAATGAAGAGGATTTGATGTTAGAATAAGGGTGGTAATTTATATTTGGCCACAACTAACATTATTTGTACTTTTATATTAGATTTATGGGTTTGGTTAAGGTAGACCTAGTGACTTGATGTAGGCCCATAACACTTCGTTGGGGAAAGTGTCCTACCTATTTAGCTATGTATAAATAGACAACTCTTATTTGTATTTTCAAGCATTGTGATCATAATTCATTCTTATATGAGTGATTTAGCCTAAGGGCACCATGAAGCATTCCACTCTCTTGTTCTTGGTTTGATCTATCATATGCTTAGGTTATTTCTCTCTCTAGTACACTTGTAGTGGGGTTTATTTATCTCTCTAGGGTTGCACCTCTCTTGGTTTCCCTCGTGTTGTTTATCTCTTTATTCATTGCATAATTTGGGTTGATTTTAGTTTCGTTTGATTCTCTTACTAACACTTATGAATTTCAGCACGGTATCAAAGTGAGTGTGGATCTCACTCGCTCAATTCAATGGTTGCTTTGAGGTTTTTGGCTAGTGCTATGACTAATTTTTTATGACTGCAGAACCATGGTTTCGAGATCATATTTTTCACTCATTTTTTGCAGCTAATCCAAAGACTTTCTACCGATGACATTGCCTTAAGGGTTGCAGAACTAGGGTTTTGGGGATCTTTATTTTTTAGGGTTTCCTAGGGGTTTTAAACCCTCTTTTACAATCAATGTAGTCTCCTATTTTAATATAAATTGTTTTCCAGAAGTTGCCAATACCTTGCTAGGGTTTAAAACCCTCTTTTATAGCCAATGTGATCTCCTCTTTTGTTATAGATTTGTTTCTAGAAGTTGTTGGACCTTGGTACATTCCTAGTAATTAAAACCCTCTTTTACAACTAGAATGCTCTCCTCTTTTGCTATAGTTTTTTTGGAAAAAATTGTACCTTTATTTTCTTGGTTCTATACAAGCCAGTTAAACCTAATGGACTTGTCTTATAATGCACATTTGGCCATGTACTTCGCATTTTGGTCCTCCTCCACTTCATAGGAATGGATTGTTGATTCTAGAGTTACTAGACATATCACCAAACATTGACACTTCCTCTTCAATTACCTACAAAAGCATAGTAGAGAGAAAGTGACCATTGGTAATAACTCAACCCTATCAGTTTTAGGAAGTGGCGATGTCGTCATTGACATGGTTAATTTTGGAGCAGTCCTTCATGTTCCAGGAGTTGGACATAATTGTATTTCTATTTACTGCATCACTCACCTCGATAACAAGCTGGAATTTGACCAAATTAATGGGTTATAAAATAATATGATGTTTTTAAAGTGGTCGCCTTAGGTTATTCTGATTAATATGATCATATGTACAAGCTAGGGAAGCTTCCTCCTTCCTTGATACAAAAGGCTTTGTTCCTATGATGGCCAATGCCAATGAAACCAACATGTTGTGGTATCCGTTATCGCACAAGTTGTAGGTTGGGAAAATCCCAACCCAACCACCAAAATGGCAACAACTAAGGGACACTATACCCAATGTCACCTCAATATAGGTCCTGCACTTCAAGGGTGACTAGGTCACTCTAGGGAGGCGATCCCAGTGACCCTGGGGGGATTGAGATGGATGGAAGGGAAAGAAGAGAAGTAACCCCCTAAAGGGAAATAATGGAAGAGGAAAGATTTATTTGATGACTCATCTCTGGGTGGTTTAAAGTTTCCAAGTCTTTGGATGCCTACAAAGGGTGATTGTACATGCCCGAGACGCAAGAAAAGCCACACTCGCATATAGTAACGTTAGGTGGAAAAGCAAGTTAATATTGTTGTCCCTAATTGCAGCAATAATCCATTATATATATCAGCACATAAAGATAATAAGGACTTCAATATAAGTGCTAAAAGTCCAATCGAATAAGCACGAGACAAGCTAGTAAAAACTAGTTTAGCTCAACAATGATAGAACAAGACTTTAGCACAAAAAGAAAGGTTGTCATAAAAAGCTAACTTTAGTGATATTTATCAGCCTTATGGCTGTAACAAACTTGTTATTACAGAAAGAGATTTAACCACTAAAACTTGCTCAAAACTTGCCAAAAGATGTGTTCTATTTAGTAGATTATGTGGGCAGATTTTAGGCAATCTTCGACGGTTAAATTAGGAGTTATTGAAGAGTTTGGTTAGGGTTTTATGTAGCCCTAATGGCTGTAGGTTAAATTTGCAACAGAAATAAGAAATACTTGGATAAATGAAATGCCCTGGTGGCTCAAGCAATCATTTATAACATAGATTTGATTCCATTAGGAACAACTTCAAAATCACGAAATTTCATGTTTCCCAAGGCAACAATTTTATATCTCCAATGCAACAAGGAATGACTAGTGCCTTTAATGATTGGGTTAATGGAGTCAATAAATAAAGAGCTAGAGGTACTACCTCCTTGGGGGTTTAAATCCTTTTACTCCCCAAGGCAAGTATCTCTGGCTAGGGTTTAGGCTAAGAGGGTGTATGCACGTATACTTCTCTTAGAAACCCATGTTAAACCAATAAAATGTAAGAATAAAATGATGGAGGCTAAGGTGGGGGTGTATGCCCTTATAATTTCTACCTAGCTGTAGCAAAATAACCTTGACTTGAATAACAAATGATAGCACAATGTAAAAAGCCTTACCAAATCAAGGAAAATGCTAAGATAAACCACCACACTAGCAAATAAGAGCCTTCCAAGGCTAGCACATCACTTCCATCAACCAAATAACCAAGAAAGTAGTCATACAAAAGATCAAAAGAGATAAATAGCTAAAGATAGCGAAAATTTCAGTCCAAGTACCTCTCCAAGATGGGAGACTTATGATTTAAAATGAGATCTTATGATCTCTATTTATACAAAATGTCGCTAACATAGTTTGTCCACATAATTTAGGGTAAACCACAAGATTAGGGGTCAACAACCCTATTCTTTCCCCTTTACACAAATAATATTAAACAATTCATCTTTAAATTCACTTTTTGCACAAATGAAAACCCTAAGAGTGACGTCACCCCTTTAGGAGGGACATTTTGGCACTTTTAGGCCAAACATTGAGTTGGAGATGGTAGGGTTAGGCCTCCAAAGGACATGTGTCTCCAATCCAACCTTATTCTTCATGATCCAAGGGTTTCTTCCTTCAAAACATGCCATGTGTAGCCATCACCACCTCAAGCCCCTCAAGCATGACGTCAAGCCTCCAAAAGATGACGTTTTGCCTCTTATAGGGAAAACGTTTGGCATGTGAGGTCTAGGTCATGTCTCTCAAGTCATATTCTAGGCCTCCAAAGGTTCATCCTTCTCATCCGGCATAAGGGCCCTTGGCATCCAACCTGTGGACTTCAAACCCCATGGAATCCCAAGTTAGGCTTGTTCCTCCAAGATTGTCCACCAAATGGGTCCTGCAAAGATAAATAAGCATCCCCTCCAAGGATCTCAAGTCAAAACATCATGATGAGTAAATCAAATCAATAAATGAGCCACCCAAGCATGGGCATCAAATATTACCATGTCAAACCAAGTAAGTGATCAAAGGCATTATGCGACTTGCCAAGCTTGGATATGGGAGGGTTCACAAGGTGTCTGATTGGGTAGATCTTTCCTAGGTCAAGGAGTGTTTCCCAAGTGATCCATCTCTAAGCCATGTAAAGTGGATGAAGTGGTTAAGGATCAAGACTCAATGGGCATGGGGTTCATGACATACAAGGGGTTATAGTGTCTCATTCATGGGTGCCTTTGTAGAGGGTGTGTGGCACCTTCATTTGCAATGCAATTTTTCCAAGCACATCGTTTTTCCATTCTTTGTTTCTTTCATGTTTTAAGGACGAGTTGAAGGCCACTGTCCTGGCGTGGTGTCCAGATAATGACAATGTCACTCACAAATACCTTGTGAAAATGAAAAGGATGGCTCGTGATGAGATCCCCTTTCTCTCAACCATGCAACTGAGAGCCATTACCCTGGCTTGGTGACCAGATGATGGTAATTTCATACCACTAGATACCCATGATCATGATAGGGCGACTAGTGATGAGACCTCCTATCCTCCAACTAACCCTTTAAGCATTTGTAATCATTATTCTTGTAGGTCCCTCTTTTCTTACAAATAAGTGTTTCATTTCTTTCTTGGGGGATTCCCCTGGGAAAAGCATCTGGAATATTTATATATAGGCTTTTATCTTTTACCCAACAACAATCCCTCTGGGCCTTCAGCCCCTTCTTCCCATAGAATGAGGGACAACCCCTTCTCGGGTCAATTCACCCTAAAACCCCAATAGATAAGAAAATGGGGGGTTTAAGTGATGAAAAGTGGTAAGTATGGTCGGGAACGGTACGATGGATCTTCAAGGGAGTTCCTAGTAGCAAACCAATTCTTGAGGAAGACCACTTACTAGGGAACAATGTCAACCACCAAGGTGAAACATGGAAAAAGGCATAATGTCCAAGCATTTGTCATGAAATTTAAAGCATCCTAAGATACAACATACTCAAATGCCTCAAATATTGAAATGACACTTACCATAATACCTGACTTGTACCTTATGGAGCAAGGTCCAATGCCTCTCAGAAGCTAGTTGGTGTGGTGGATGCCATCTGGAAATCTATGACCTCTATGGTGGTGAGAAGGGTCTCCATCTGTGCAAGTGGATAATGTTGGTCATATAGTCTCTCGACACTCCATATCTGCAAATTGAGGGCCTCGAGACATGATCTCCTTAGTTATCCCACAAAATAGGGATAACAATATCAACATTTGAGACATGCACACTTTGGGTCTTTGTGACATATGAGTATTTTGGAAAATATTGATGATATCCCATGGATTGAACCATCTAGTGGTGTCTATGCAAGATGTATACTAGGGGAACACCATCAAGAATTATTTCCTAGGGATTTAGGAAGGTGAGMTTCTCAGCCTCTTGAGTTTGTTCTTAGTGACATGTGTGGGCCTGTGACTACTCCTCTTAGGGGATCTAAATACTTCCACATTTTCATTGATGATTTTCCCCACTTCCTTTAGATATACACTATTCAATCCAAGGATGAAGTTTYTAGGAAATTCAAAGAATTTAAATCATTAATGGAAAATGAAACTGAGAAAAAGATTTAAGTGTATCAAGACCGATCATGGAGGAGAATGTGACTATAGTGATTTCCAACCTTCCTCAAATTTCATGGCATCTCTTGGCAATGGAATTTTGCACAACAAAAATAAGTAGCAAACCCAAAGATTAGAGATATTATGGAAATGGTTAGCTTTATCTCTCACTATAAACAAATGGAGCTTAATTTTCAGGGGAAGCATTTGTTTGTACAACCCACGTCATCAATTGAATGCCTACTCATGTTGTTCAAAGTATGACTCCCTATGAGAAATGGTATGGAAACAACCTTTCAATTTCACATTTCAAAATTTTTGGATCAAGTCCATGGGCCCATATCCCTATAGAAAATTGAAACAAATTGGATCCTAAAAGTCACCCATGTGTTCTAGTGGGTTATAGTGAAATTTCTAAAGCATATCATCTAAACAATCCTTCCACTCACAAAGCAATTGAATGTAGAGATGTTGCCTTAGATGAAGTTCTTACTTATGGTTTGTCAATATCTTTTCCACTATTTCTTACAAATGATTCTCCTAAAGATGATTGTCATCGTGTTTTAGTGGATCTCACTTCTTCACATCCTAATGATGATCATCCTCTCAGGAGTGCTTCCTCAAGCGCTCCTTTTATGGTGATTAGGTAGATGATGACAAGGGCCTTATTGATGGCTCATCATGATCTCCTACAAAAGTCTATTGTTCTCTATAGAATTCTCCATCCAGTGGTCCTCTCTAGTGGTTGGGAAACTCTATAATGTTAAAAATTATCTCTCAACTCTTTCTTCTCCAACTAGGTCAAGCCTGTTGGAGGAACCTTGTCAACTAGTCAACTAGGCCAAGAAATCGACTAGAAATGTAATAATATGAGTCAACTTATAGCATAAAATGTATAGCCAATTATGAAGTGGATTCAGTGGACCGATCGAGGTAGATATGGCAATATAACTACCTTCCACCTATGTAACAATATAAATACATATGAATATGTCATTGTAATTGGAGAGAAGTGATTATCATAAGGATCAATAAAGAGTACATTTCATAGTTAATTTCTTTCAGATTTTCTACAGTAGAGTTCATATTGATCGATGTTTTGAATCCTTACCTGGATTCATCATTAGGACAATTAGTTGATAATGAGGGTTGTTGAACTATTCTATAAATACAAAAAAATGTAGGAAATATCGTAACCAAATGAGTCAACTTATTAAAAACTAGAGGCTATAAACAAAGTATTTTGTTGTTATCATAAACCCTTAAAATATATATATATATATATATATATATATATATATATACACTAAATGGTAAGCTATACTAGATAATATAATATGTATTGTATAAATAACAATATATTATATTGTATTGAATTATAAACTAAAACTTATGAGGAGAATACTATAAATAGTAAATTATATTGTATGCTAAATGTTATATAATATAAACTAAACTATGTAATTAGTAAAAAACAAACATACTAAATATATTATATGCTATATATACACTAAATATATATAGTATATGCTATATGTTATATAATATAAACAAACTATATAATGAACGAAGAGGACAAGGAAGATGTTAGACAAGACTGTGCATTGGTTCTAAAGACTACAAAACCTCCAAAAAGAAAATTGAGTAAGAAAGAGCATGAAGCCCTAATAAACCCGAGAAAGAATGATGGCATTGTAGTTCTGAAAGATGACAAAGGTGGGGTCATTGTTGTCATGAACAAAATGGATTACAACACCAAAATGAATGAGCACCTCACCACCAGTGGTAGTTACATGAAGCTAAGTAGCAACCCAATATCCAAAGTCGTTAAAGAGGTCAAAAAGGTTATTAACAAATATGACCTAGATGAAAGGACAAAGAAGTGACTTACTCATAATCGTCAAATCACCCCTAGAATCTATGGACTATCGAAGATTCACAAGGAAGGGGTTCCACTCAGACTGATTCTCAACACAATCAATTCCCCAACCTATGAACTCGCGAAGCATGTGGTGAAGCTCTTAGGAACATTAGTTGGCGACATAGACTCTTACATCAAGAATTAAAGTGACTTTGTGAACCTCATCAAAGGAGAAAGAGTCGAACCAAGGGACATGCTCATTAGTTTTGATGTTGTTTCTCTTTGTACTAAATCCCATTGAATGAATCTATTCAGGTTATCAATGAAGTCATAGACTTAGCAGAAGTTTGTCTCAGATCAACCTTCTTCAGCTTTCAGGGATAATTTTTTGAAAAAATAAATGGAGTGGCCATGGGGTCTCACCTATCCCCAATTATGGCCAACCTCTTTATGGAGAATTTTGAGAAAAACAATCTTGATCATACCCCATAAAACCATCAAGTTGGAAGAGGTATGTAGATGACACCAACATCAAGTGGATTCGTGGCAGTGATGAATTGGTCAAGCTCTTTGATCACCTCAATGGAATCTCCCAAAACATCATATTTACCATGGAACTAGAAGAAAATGAGAGCATGCCTTTCTTGGATGTACTAATTACGAGGAAACAAGATGGAACTCTTGGGCATAAGGTATTTATGAAGAAAACTCACACTGGAAGCTACCTTCGCGCAGACTCCCACCACCACCCTTCACAAAATATGGGGGTTCTCAATACCCTAGTCACAAGGGCAAGAAGAATATCTGACGATGAACATCTTGAAAAATAAATAGACAACCTAACCAAGGTCTTTAAGGGTATATGCTATAGAGATAGTGATGTCAAGAAAGCTTTACAAATAGAAGAAAGAAAGCCTCACTTTCAAAACAATCTAACCTACACTATGAAGGTGTACCTCCCCTATATCTTCCAGGTCACTGATAAGATTGCAAAGGTTTTGAATATAAAAGAGATTACAACTTCTTTCAATCCTCTAATAATTTTTAGACAAAGAATGAGGTCTATAAAAGACCCCATTGACCATCGTCAAGAAAAAGGTGTCTAAAAGATTTCATGTTCCTATGGGAAGTGTTACATTGGAGAAACTAGAGGATCAATCCAGGTAAGGATTAAATAACATGAAGTAGACATTAAGAAGGAGTGTATTCACACCTCAGTTTTGACATAACATTCTCTCAAAACCAAGCACCATGTGTGGCTTTAGGATGCTAAAATCCTCGCAAAATAATACAGCTATTAATAACGTCATGTTAAAGAGGCCCTTGAGATAATCAAGCACCCAAACAACATGAACATAGATGGTGGCCTAGAGGTAAGAAGGTGTTGGCTGCCCTTGTTAAACCAACAAAGGGGTTCGAGAGAATCTAGTTTGAGCAATTTAGTTTGAGGATCTCTCCCTTTATTTTTCCTTTCTATTTTTAAGAAGATCTTCATAGATTCATAGGGCATTCTCAATTCTCCTCAGCCTATCATTGTTGTTGTTACATTAATATTTATTCCTATTATCGTAGGATTTGTAGTTGTGCAAATCCCTCCACAAGATCCCCAAATCTTGTGTAACTATGGAAGGACCTACCACTATCACCTAAGTAGAGAATTTCCATGTTTTAATGATGGAAAAGGTCCACCATGTTATCCCTATTTTGTGGATAACTCAGGAGATTATGTCTCGAGGCCCTCGGGTTGCGGATATGGAGTGACAAGAGACTACATGACCAGCATTGTCCTTTTGCATAGATGGAGACCCTTCTCACCACCACAGATGGTCGCAAATTTCCAAATGGCATCCACCACATCAATTGGCTTCCTGAAGGCAGTGAGCCTTGCTCCATGAGGTACAAGTTAGTATCATGGTGAGCATCATTTCAATATTTAAGCCATTTGAGTATGTTGTATCTTAGATTGCTCTAGATTTCATGATATATGCTTGGACATTATGCCTTTTGTCCTACTTCACCTTGGTGGTTGACATTCTGCCCTAGTATGTGGTCTTCCTTGGGGATGGGTTTGATACTAGGAACTTTGTAATGTACCTCAAATTTTCCATAAAAAAAAAAAATTCTATGGGACATTAATCTCCAATTTCATTTTATATGTTTGTTGGTAAAAGGAAGTAATCTTCATTCCTGTTATAAATCTCTGTGAGGTAACTTACGTTCTGCCTACCACATGATGCCATTCCCACACCAATCTAACTTACTTTGGATAGAAAACTTATATGGATAATTCACCAAAGATTCTAGCAATTCCCTTTGGTCTCAAACCTACTCACCTATATACATATATATATCCATATAGTAGTTTAGACTTAGGATTTATAGTCCTAATCTCTCCTTAAACATGAGGTTTCTATGTTTGCGCGCAAGACTATTTAATTTGTCTTTGAAATAAAATTCACTTACCATATATATAGTCACGGGGTCGGGACTATACCCCTCAACTGAATATATGTGGCTTAGTAAACGACGCTTTGCATCATTGTATAGTCCAGGTCATTAAATGGGTTCCTTTATGAATTATTCGTGGTTAGTGATATTCCAGTCCATTTACCTAAAAGAGTTCGGGTAACGATATCTCATGCTAATCCTCGTTAAATCCGACTTAACTAAAAGATGTCCCAACGAAGTCTTCACTTGAACAATATATTAACTGTAAGGAAACAGTTGGAGTGAACGTGTCCCCATCTAGTCATGTCACGAAGGGGATAAAATAACTACGCGTTTTTTCTTGTCAAGGGAAGAATGGCTTACTTGTCAGAAAGGAGTTAAAGTTCTGCACTAGCCATTAATGGAGGTCCTGTGTGTGTGAGTTTCGATGGCTTTCACTTGAACCTTCCTCCAATCCAATCGCGCCAACTCGGCCCCATCACATGGACAGACCAACCTTTGTACTTTCAGCATTAAATTGGCATAGTAAGAGCTTTTCTTAGGGTTAAGCAAGTTTTCCTTTTGTCATTGTGAAGCCCTCTAAATGGCTCTGCGTATTATTTTCCTCGGCAGGGGAGACTGTCAACTTGGACGTGGTTACCTGGTGGAATGGACAACATTATCCATCTTTCCTGGTAAGTTGTAAGATGCTACTGTGGTTTAAATAATAGAGTGGATCTTCGGAAAATCGTTACAGTGAAAAGCAATATTCTTTATGTGACTCTTGTTAGAATTTTAAGTTAAATCTTCCCCTTATCGTTATTCCTTGGAATCTTCTTAGCTTATCCCCACTCCTGGAGAAGTTGTATCATTCGACCGTTTCATTCTTAATCTCTCTGAAGATCTCGACATTCCACCTCTTGACTTAGAGAAATTGCATTTGTATAGTTTTTCGTGTATATATTTCAATTCCTAGGGTTTCGTTGTTCCATATTATCGTTGTTCTTTACAATCCCTTTGTTGATGTATGTCGAGGCCTGATGTTGAATTTTCGTGAGACTATGTGAGGGTTTTGGTCTGGAGTGGAATTCTCTTACTGTGTATAGCATAATACATTGCATATTCTGTCTTTCTCTTCGTAAAGGATGAATCCACCCTTCTGTAATGTTCATTAAACCCTTAGTTGGTATTCACGCATATAATGCCTCCTTAATGGTTATTTCATTCTTGTCTGGTACAATTAAAGGAAAGTGACTTCTGTGTTTTGAACATTTTACTAAACAAAATACCCTACGACATATAATGTTTGAGTTTGCATAACTTCTTGGATTAATTATATTTCTTACTGTCATTATCGTGGTCTGCTTGTAATTTACTCCATTTGAAATTCAACAAAATCTTAACTCTGTATTTATCGTTGACTTATAAATCCCCTCTGCAAATAGATATTCGGTTCAGGAAGGGTTTAATCTCAATATTTACGTATAGCGTTTGTTATGTGTGTAACATTTATACTACGCCTTCGGCCTACTCGCACAGTATGTCTTATGCAATTTGTATGTTAAATGTTAGCACTGTTGATTATTTCCTTTCATAAGCAATTGATTATATGATTTGGTACCAACACTAATTATGGGACCCTGTTGATGCGAGGGTACCCATCAGGAAGTCCTTGGACCACCCTCCCCTCGGCCTGGGACGTCTATCAAACCAGAATGCGACGAGGAAAGGACGTCGGGTCTCCACGTCATAAGTTGAGTGCCACTCTGGAAAACAAATTGTTGCTATCGTTATCATTCTGTTGAAAGTTTCATTCACTTTACTTTCATATTTTTTTCTAATATTCTAAAATGGTAAATCTTTGCAGAGATTTCGACCGCGCAAAATTTCCAGATGTCGGTTCCTATCCTTCCGCAAAAGGAATTCGGGTTCTGTGCCCAATAACTCTCAGACTTAGCTTTCACGGTTCTAGGAATGGAGGCCATGGTTCCATTCCAATTTTATCATTAATAAGTGAAGTTCTATCCCGATTCATGTATCGGTTGGTTGAAGAGTAATCCTATTTTTATGTCGACATCTCCCTGTTGGAAGAGAACGCAGTAATTGTGTAAGGTTGGACATACTTGGATTTTTGGTCTGTTTGGAATTGTATAACCACTTTAAAGTTTAATTCACAGGATTCTTTCTCTTGTATACTTGTATTTGAAAATACTAGGGTTAGCGAATTTAAATCCAATCTTAATGGTGTTATGGTTCTTTATATTGCCTATATTGTTTATAAATAAGGCATATCATCCTGTATACTTCCAGAAATACGTTTTCCCAAAATTATGTTTTGTTACCTTTGTAATTATTGTATTCAGAAAACTTCATTGTAGTCAATAGAAACTATCGTTTTATTTATTCAATATTATCTGAATGATTTATTCCTCGTTAATACAGTTATCATATTTCGAACTTATCAAATTGTGAATATTCATGAAAAAGGGTTTTTGTACTTCTATTTACTGAGTTCATCGGGCTTTCGCTTTTCTAATATTTCGTTTCTAGAATCTTGTTTGTATTAAAAGGTTTGATTTGTTTCCTTGAGTTTCTGTTTATCTTTCCAAAACTCCTATTACTAGTTATACTGTCGTCTTCCATTATATTTTGCCACTCATTGGTAATATAGCAGTGTTATTACTCTGTATAACTTGATATAGCAATATGTGAGTATAAAATTCTTTCGTTCTGGTATGTCCTTCATCATTTCCTAAGTCAAGGAAGTAGTAAAAGACTCCTTCGAATTTATTTCTATACTTATGAAATTACTGGATTTCTAAGATTCAAAAAGGGAATCGGTCTGATTTTGTTTATACTAGAAGTATGCTAGTGTATTCACAAATTTCCGATTCTACTCGTAATTGATATATGTATATAACTACATATAGGGAGTCTTATTCAAAGCATAAATTAAAATTTGTAGGGATTTATCCTACGCCTATTCCCTCCATTCGTATTTTAACTCATAGCAAGAATTCACATAGCGTTATACTAGATATATTCTCTTTCAATCAATTTAAATCAAAAACTATTCTTGAATTAGAAAGGACTTCAACATAAAATAATTCACCCAACAATATATATATGTGTGTGTGTGTGTGTGTGTGTGTGTGTGTGTGTGTGTGTATTCTAACATCCATTAAAGCAAGAGATATCTCTATAACCAAAAAAGAGTAGATGAACATATCTGAACTAGTTTGCTGAAAAACAAATAGAACAACCACGTTCCTCCCAAACTTAGAACGGAACAACCAAAGTCACTTGCTCCATTCACCCCCTAGCCTAACCATGAATCCATGAGGGAAAACTCAGAACTCTCCTCAGCAATAGTTCTTCCGCTTTAGCAACTTCTCCTTGCCTCACACTCTGAAAACCAGTGTTCATAACAACAACAGATAAATTTCCTTTTCCCCAACATACTAGGCAGCGTCCTGCCTCCTCTCATATGCTATATATGCAAAGTCATTTTTGCCTAGGTCTTTTTCTCCCTTGGGAATTTTTGCAGCTTTCTGAATCCCTGATTTTCAGGGGTTGCAGATGGCCAAATTCTGGATTTTCCACTTGTAACAATCGTCCCTGAGGTAGTTCCAACATGTTCCCCACTCATGGAGTCATGGTCAACTGATTTTTAACATGGTTGTTCCATTTTTCCATCAACAATAATTATAAAATATTTTGTTTCATACAAGTGTCATAGTCAAATAGTTAGTTGGGTCAAATCAGATCTCTGCCCAACAGTCATAATCATTAATTACAATTAACTAAAGTCCAAATTCGAAATTTCCATAAATGGCAAAAAAATTCCAATTTCGAATATACCAAAAAGGGAATAATTTTCCGAAGAAATTTCAAATTCAAAAATAATTTATTTTTGGGGATGTTACATCCTTTCCCCCTTTAATAAAACAATGTCCTCAGTGTTCATTCCTTTCTTGGAACAGTATTGGATGAGATTTCTGCAAATCTCCCTCCAACTCCCAAGTGGCCTCCTTAGGGCTAAAGTGCTTCCATTGCACTTTTACCTGGGCGATGGCTCTGTTCTGAAGTGTTATTTCTCTCTTGTCCAGAATGCGCAGAGGTTTTGCTTGGAACTCACCTTTTGGTTCCACCTGCACCAAGTTCCAATCGATCATATGAGTAGGGTCGTGAACATAATTCTTTAACAACGAAACATGAAATACATTATGAATTTTTAGATTGGCAGGAAGTGCAAGTTGGTATGCTACGGGTCCAATTCAAGCTAAGATCTTGAAAGGCCCACAAAACTTGGGTGCCAACTTGGCACAGTTCCCTATCTTTAGTTAATTTTTTTGGGCTTTGACTTTTAAATAGAGATGGTCTCCCACTTGAAATTCCAAGTGTCTCCTTTTCTGGTCCGCGTAAATTTTATGTCTGTCTTGTGCCTCTTTTAAGTTTTGGTGTACTTTTCTTACCATTCTCTCCATTTCCTGGAGCATCTTTGGTCCAACCATGATTCTATCAACTAGGTTATCCCAACTAATTGGAGTTGTACACTTTATGTCGTACAATACCTCGAAAGGGCTCATTTTAGTTGAAGTTTGGTACCCATTATTGTATGCAAATTCTACCAAGTGCAAGTAGTCTTCCCACTTGCTTGGTTTTGTTCTTACACACATGAAAATCATATCTTCTATGATTTGGTTTGTTCGTTCAGTCTGTCCACCCGTTTGTGGATGATAACTCGTGCTGAAATTCAAGTTACTATTTAACCCTGCAAACAATTCTTTCCAAAAAGCAGATGTAAATTTTACGTCTCTATCCGAAATCACCATTTTAGGAATACCATGCAGTCTAAAAATTTCTTTCATGAATATTTCAGCGATGTTAATGGCTTTAAAAGTAGACTTTACAAGAATAAAGTATGCAGACTTACTAAGTTTATCGATTACCACCATAATTGAATCATTTTGTTTATGAGTTCTAGGAAAACCTGTAATAAAGTCCAACGATATAGTCTCCCATTTCCATTCTGGAACAGGTAAGGGCTACAACAGGTCGGCTGGATATTGGTGTTCGGATTTTACCTGATGACAATCTTGACACTTAGCTAAGTATTTTGTTGTTTGCCCTTCATATTGGGCCAATAAAATGACTTTCTTAGTGTTGTTATCGTTTTTTGGTATCCTGGATGACCAGAATATGGTTTCTTATGAACTTCATCCAAGACTGTTAACTTTAACTCTAACGAATCTGGTATGTATAGTCTATTTTTCAATCGTAGTAGACCATTTTTGTCCATACTCAGATCTGTTTTGTTTGAATTTCATGTAGTGTTCTGTAATTCTGCCACTGGTTGAGTGTAATTTTCGTTGTTATTACCTTCAGTGTTTATCCTCTGTTCAAGATCACTTTCTACTTTGCTAATGTTTATTTCAAACAACCCATGAACTCTTCTTCTTAAAGCATCAACTACTTTATTTTCCTTACCCTTGATATGTCTTACCTCAAAGTCAAATTCGCTCAAGAAGGCTAACCATCTTGCTTGCCTTGCGTTAAGGTCTGGCTAACTAAACAAAAATTTCATACCGCTGTTGTCAGTCGATAACATAAATTTTCTGCCCATTATGTAGTTTCGCCACATCTTTAAGGCGTGTATTATAGCTGCCAAATCTAAGCCATGAGTGACGTAGTTTCGTTCATGTTCCTTTAGTTTTCGGGACTCATAACAAATAACATGCCCTTCTTAGGTTAGGACACCACCTAGTCCTTCTTTACTCGCATCTACACAGATGGTGAAGTATTTGTCCAGATCTGCTACTTATAAATGGGTGCGGTTGTTAGCAATTCCTTTAACTTATTAAAACTGTCTTGACATTTCTGTGACCAGTTAAACTTGGTTCCCTTCTTTTGTAGTGATGCGATAGGGTATGCAATTTTGGAAAACCCCTCTGTAAATATGCGGTAATATCTAGTGATTCCCATGAATGACCGGATGTCTGCTACATCCTTAGGAATCGACCATTCCATGATGTCTCTTATTTTCTCTGGGTCAACTGCAATGCCTTTTGCAGAAATTACATGTCCTAGGTATTGTATTTTCCTCTGATAAAAGTCACATTTATCGAATTAAGCATACAATTTATGCTTTCTTAAAGTTTGCAACACTATCCTTAAGTGCTCTTCATGTTCTTCCTCTGTTTTAGAATAAACTAGAATGTCGTCAATAAATATTAACACGAACTTGTCCAAGTATTGACTGAAAATACTGTTCATTAAACACATAAACATGGTTGGCGCACTAGTGAGTCCGAAAGGTACAACCAAAAATTTGTAATGTCCATATCTCATTTGAAAAGTTGTTTTACTTATGTCCTCATCTTTTATCCTAACCTGGTGATAACCAAATCGTAAATCCAATTTCAAAAAAATCTTTGCCCCACCTACTTGATAGAACAAATCATTTATCCTAGGTAAGGGGTACTTGTTCTTAATAGTCATTTTGTTTAATTGTCTATAATCGATGCATAATCTTAGAGTGTCGTCTTTATTTTTCACAAAGAGGACTGGTGCTCCCCATGGTGAAACACTCACTCTGATATATTCTTTGTCCAATAATTCTTGTAGTTGAATTTTTAGTTCTGTCAATTCTGGCAAACTCATTCAGTAAGGTGCTTTAGAGATAGGGATTGAACCATGTAGTAGGTCGATAGAAAAGTCTATCTCCCTTCTTGGGGGTAATTCAGGTATTTCATCAACAAACACGTCTTTGAAATTATGTAGAACAACAAAATCTTCCAAGTTGGGGGTTTATTTTCTTTTTCTAACAGGTTTGTTACTTGGATGGCATGAACTTGACAACCTTTCTCATGCATTTCTTGAATTGCATTGTTGAAATCTGTCTAACTGAGACTGGTTTTTGTATGCCTTGAACTGTCCTAACAGTGTCATTTTTGTCTTTATACTTAAGTGATTTTTCATAACAATCTAGCATTGCTTTATGCTTTTCTAACCAATCCATTCTGATAATTACATCATAAGATCCTAACGGTAGAATGTTCAGATTTGTCTTTATGTTTTGACTGCCTAAAATGAACTCATAATCAGAAACAAAGTCGACAACTTTTCTTTTCGTTCCTGTTGCTAGTTGTACCAGCCAAGACTTTGTGTGTATTGTTTTCTTAAGTTTATTTGACTCCACTATAGTGGGAGTGATATAACTTAATGTAGCTCCAGGATCAATTAAAACAAAAATTCGAGTGTTATTGATTTTACCTTCAATTTCCACCACAGAGGATTAGTGGTTAGCTTGCTGGCCATCCATGACTGCATTGATCCGATGTAAGCTTCTGCCTACATCCCATACTGTATAGGCTTCCTGTAAATTGTGAATAGTAGTTATGTTTGCTGAAATCAAACGTGGACAATTCCTCCTTAGATGAGGTTCTCCACATTCCCAGCATTTTAACAGTGCACGGGGGTTGTCCCCAAACTTCTTTGTTCCCAGATTTACCGGTTTACCGCCTCCTTGCGTGTTTGGATTGTTGGAGTGAAAATATTTCCTTAGAAATATTTTTGTTGTGTTCCGATAAGGAGCTGGCTGGTATACCTTCTTCCACTAGTTCATTCGGTCTTGTTTCTTGTCTTTCCAAGCCTTGGGAAATTATGTCTGTTGTTTGTATTGGTCGTAACACGTTCAAGCTTTCCTGAATACTTCACTCAAGGACTTGGGATTATCAAATTCGATTTTGTCCTTGTAGGACTGTGGTAAACAGCTTAGGAACCGTTGGATTTTCACTTTGTCCTCCTGGATATAAGGTACGAACCTTAGTAATTGCAGGGATTTGTTTATCAGATCCTTCATAGCCATTTGACCAAGTCATAGCTCATAAAATTCTTTGGTTTTTCTTTCATAGTAACTTTCAGATAGGTACTACTTCTTAAAGTATTTCTTAAAGTCTGACCAATCCATATGTTTCTTCTTTAGGCCCTTGGCCAATTTCATATCTTGCCACCAAATGTTGGCTTTTCCTTTCAGATTATAGATGGCCATTCTGACCTTCATATTGTTGGAATATTTGTAGATCTGAAAATACTTCTTGATGTCTAATAACCATGCTTCAGCTTCCTCCCCTGTTCTGGATTCCCCATCAAAGGTAGCAGGTTTGATTTTCTTAAATTCTCCCTCAAGGTGATCTACCTGTTTTCTTTTTCTGTCTGTTTTTGTTTTATCTTCAGGTGAAGGTGTACCTTCAGATGAGTTGTCTCGTTTTTCTGCTTCAGGACCGAAATTCTTGGAGGCCCTTTTACTGACCTCTTATTCATGGTTATCATCCTTTGGACTTTTCTTTGTCAATATACTATGCAACAAGACTTCATCTATTTCTTGTTGTTCCTGCCGTGACTTCTTCAGTTTCTCATTGTTTTCTTTGAAAACTTGCAGCTCACCAATGAGATTCCTCATCATTTCCAGAACTTTAGTAGGTGAGGTTTCGTCACTATTCTATCTCGGATCTTCAGGAGGTATTTATTCAGGATTCCCCTCAAGTCTGATTTCTGCATCATCCTGGGTTGCCATGATTAACACAAAACAAAAAAGAGTTTTTTGTTTGTAACAGTAATGGTTTGTTAGTTTTACATAGACAGAAATACGTGCTAAGTAATTAATTTGGCCTTATTCAAGGTCCAAGTGTTGTAACCTTTGCTTTGATACCATATGTAATGTACCTCAAATTTGCCATAATTTTTTTTTTCTATGGGACGTTAATCTCTAATTTTATTTGATATGTTAGTTGGTAAAAGGAGGTAATCTTCATTTCTGTTATAAATCTCTGTGAGGTAACTTAAGTTCCGCCTACCACATGATGTCATTCCCACACCAGTCTAACTTACTTTGGATAGAAAACTTATATGGATAATTCACCAAAGATTCTAGCAATTCCCTTTGGTCTCAAACCTACTCACCTATATACATATATATATATCCATATAGTAGTTTAGACTTAGGACTTATAATCCTAATCTCTCCTTAAACATGAGGTTTCTATGTTTGTGCGCAAGACTATTTAATTTGTCTTTGAAATAAAATTCACTTACCTCCTATATAGTCACGGGGTCGGGACTATACCCCTCAGTTGAATATATGTGGCTTAGTAAATGACACTTGGCATCATTGTATAGTCCAGGTCATTAAATGGGTTCCTTTATGAATTATTCGTGGTTAGTGATATTCCAGTCCATTTACCTAAAAGAGTTCGAGTAATGAGATCTCATGCTAATCCTCATTAACTCTGACTTAACTAAAAGATGTCCCAACAAATTCTTCACTTGAACGATATATTAACTGAAAGGAAACATTTGGAGTGAACGTGTCCCCATCTAGTTGTGTCACGAAGGGGCTAAAATAACTACGCGTTATTTCTTGTCAAGGGAAAAATGGGTTACTTGTCAGAAAGGAGTTAAAGTTCTGCACTAGCCATTGATGGAGGACCTGTGTGTGTGAGTTTCAATGGCTTTCACCTGAACCTTCCTCCAATCCAATCGCGCCAACTCAGCCCGATCACATGGCCAGACCAACCTTTTTACTTTCAACATTAAATCGACATAATAAGAGCTTCTCTTAGGGTTAAGCGAGTTTTCCTTTTGTCATTGTGAAGCCCTCTGAATGGCTCTATGTATTATTTTCCTTGACAGGGGAGACTTTCGACTTGGAGGTCGTTACCCAGTGGAATGGACAATGTTATCCATCTTTCCTGGTAAGTTGTAAGATTCTATTGTGGTTTAAATAATAGAGTGGATCTTTGGAAAATCATTACAGTGAAAAGCAATATTCGTTATGTGACTCTTGTTAGAATTTTAAGTTAAATCTTCCCCTTATCGTTATTCCTTGGAATATTTCTGGGTTATCCCCACTCCTGAAGAAGTTGTATCATTCGGCCGTTTCATTCTTAATATCTTTGAAGGTCTCGGCATTCCACCTCTTGACTTAGATAAATTGAATATGTATAGTTTTTCGTGTATATATTTCAATTCCTAGGGTTTCGTTATTCCCTATTATCGTTGTTCTTTACAGTCCCTCTGTTGATGTATGTCGAGGCCTGATGTTGAATTTTCGTGAGACTATGCGGGTTTTTGGTTTGGACTGGAATGCTCTTACTGTGTATAGAATAATACATTGCATGTTCTGTCTTTCTCTTCGTAAAGGATGAATCCACCCTTCTGTAATGTTCATTAAACCCTTAGCTGGTATTCACGCATATAATGCCTCCTTAATGGTTATTTCATTATTGTCCGGTACAGTTAAAGGAATGTGACTTCTGTGTTTTGAACATTTCACTAAACAAAATACCCTATGGCATATAATGTTTGAGTTTGCAGAACTTCTTGGATTAATTATATTTCTTACTATCATTATCGTGGTCTGCGTGTAATTTACTCCATTTGAAATTCAACAGAAGATTAACTCTGTATTTATCGTTGACTTATAAATACCCTCTGCAAATAGATAGTCGGTTCAGGAAGTGTTTAAGCTCAATCTTTACGTATAGCGTTTGTTCTGTGTCTAACATTTATACTATGCCTTCGACGTACTCGCACAGTATGTCTTATGCAATTTGTATGTTAAACGTTAGAACTGTTGATTATTTCATTTCATAAGCAATTGATTATATGATTTCACTACTACATATTGAAAAAATTGCGACGAAAGTACTCTTTCGTCGCAACATGCAAGAAAAAAAATTCATTTTTTCTAAATCCACCCCGTATTCGTTGCTATCTCGACGCATGTAGGTTGACTAAATTTTTATGGTCAATGTTCGTCGCAAGAGCTACGATTGTAGTTTGTCCGTCGCAAGAGAGACGACTCACGTAACCTTAAAATCGACCGTTAAAAATGACTTAAAATAAATAGGTGGAAAAGAAATATTTTTAGTTCAATATCATCGCAATTGCGACAATAGTGACCTAAAATCAAACTATAAATATTTGACGATTTAAATATGTTGCGACAATCTTACTATAACAATGACGGTTCCGAAAGGGTATTTTTGTGCGGAAGAATGTCACAGAATGATGTTAGAGGTGGGGAAAAAAGTAAAGTAGGTGAAAAGGGTGATGGTAGATGTTATTACCCTTGTAAAAAATGTTGCCTTAGACATCCCATAAGAATTTTAATAGCAACAACTACAAAACATTGTAGGAAATATGGTCACAATGATGGCAGATCGAATGAATATCGTCCCATGGTAATTAGCTATATATTCACTATCTTTTTTTATTTTGTTAATTTTATATAAATATATATATATATATATATNGTTATAGTATACACTAATTTTGCATGATTGTTTCTAATTATAAAGTTAGAGTTGCTCTCTAACTTTCCGCAGAATATTGCACCAAGTATTAGTAGAAATGTTGTTGTACAAGCTGAGGAACATCATCATGACCAAGTGAATGAGGATCTCATGGAAGAAGATGATGGGACAAATCAAGTTAATGATCCCATGGAAGAAGATGATGGGACAAATCAAATGATCCAAGATTTTTTTTCTCATCCGGATGAGGATGGGGAAAATGTTGGTATTTATGATGAACCTCTATTAGAAAAGGAAAATAAACGACTTTATGAAGGATCAAGAGCAAATCTTCTCTCCGCTACATTGTTGCTAGAATTTGTCGAACAATTATATGACACAGACACTAAGTTATGTAATATGTTTCATCTCATACTATACATAAATGTTGATTTTTTTATATTTGTTTTTAGTGTTAATTAATGTGTAAAATAAGAATGCAATATTTACGATTAATATTGTTACATTAACTAGTT
>ML817170.1:0-12764 GCA_009831015.1 Picea engelmannii | reverse complement strand
GTTATGACAGGAACGTTTGTAATTTGAATTATAAATACTTCAACTCTCGAAGTATTGAGGGTTGTTGATTGGCACACCCTATTGCTACTAAACTGTACTATTTTTGAAGGGATCTACCATTAATAAAGAAGAGGCACCTTACATGATTCTTGCGCATGTTCATTGGTGATGTGATTTTCTCAGTTAAATGTTTTTCTTTCTCTGTATTCATTTTGTTTTCTGAATCTAATCTTTATGAATAGCGTTATGTTGCAGGATTTATCATTGATACCCTGTCTCCGATTCTAAAGATTTAAGTGTTTATCTTCTAATACCTTCAATTAAGAAATTCTTAACTGCTTGTTAATTGAAGTTGTTTTCCTTATCTTTTATTCTGTCCATCATTTTAATTACTAAAGATCCAGTGAGGGTGTTATCTCGCCCTGTGAAGGTTTTCTTTGGCGTTTCTGGTTGTGTCTCAGACTTGATTAAATGCAGAACCCATAGCCCAATGGATGTGTATTTTGTCTCAACCAATTTAAAAAAAAAACCCTTTTACAACAGAACCTACAGTTCTTTTAGCTAGCCTAATATCTGAAATTAAAAACAAAGCTAAATCATCTAGAGAGATCCCTCTCTGAAGTTGGAAGGGATAGATCCCAGCTTTAAAAGCGGTTGGTTAAGGTTACCTTTGTAAATTTCTTCTTTTTCAACCTCTGGGAAATTTACCAAGTGCTAACATAAATGGCGACCATACTGGGGAGGAACTAAAACTGACAATCTCACGACTTCTTTCCCCCTAAAAGAAAGTTTGACCCTGAGAAGAAAGTAATGTTTAGAGGTTGATTAACTCTGTACATATTACTTCCAGTATCTCTCTTAGAACCTTTTGTTCCTCTATGATTGTCCCTACAGCAATACAACCTAATATCGAGCCTGGACTATCGAATCAAATGCATATTGCGTCAAACCCGTTTAACATAATCCTCCAAACTGCCAATAACCGGGAAGAACTCGAACGTTCGTGGGCAGCCATTGAACGTGACATAGTTACTCAGGAACAATTGGAAGCTAGACAACGTCAACGTAGAAATCTCCCTTAGATTGCTCTCAACATAAAATTAAATAAAAAATATATATATAAAAACCAAAAAAGAGTTATGGCTCCCAAGAAAGTTCACACTCGATCTCGTCCAAACCCAGAACCCTCCGCGACAATTGATAATCCCGAACAGTTGCTGAGACGAAAGGTCTTAGCTACCAACTCAGCGAGTTGTGCTCCCCCTCATAAGTCTCCTTCCTTTTCAGGAGAACCTGATATCCTTCAAAACCTTGATCTTGATCTTCGTCCGCCACGAAGCCTTGTTAGAACACGGTCTGAAACTTTTGTGTCTAAGCTCGTCTTTGACCCAACTGCGTTGCAACCCCGAACCCCCGAAATCTTGTCTCCTACGACTAAACTACAAATCACTACCTCAGCACCGCCCAGTCCTTCATCGACTTCGTCTTCCGTCATCCCTCCTCCTTCACCCGTCATGGCGGCTCGATATGCCCCTTTGGTGTTGGCAACACCACTACATGCCATGCCCCAAGACTACCAGACCAGACTCCCACAGTTCGATGCAACCGGAACATTAAGCGCACAACAACATGTGGATAAAATGAACGACTACTTGGATTTACAAGAAGTCGACGAAGTCGACGTTCAGATGAGACTGTTCGCCCAGAGTCTGACAGGGGACGTCAAGAAATGGTTCAAAGCCTTACCCGCCGCATCAATCCCTGACCTTGTCGCGTTCCAGAGAAGTTTTCTTGATAGATGGGAGGTAAATAAAAACCCTCTCCAGATACTGTCAGAATACGAGAATATAAAAAGAAATCAAGGTGAGACGGTCCAAGATTATTGCACACGTTTTAACAATTTGTATAATGCAATCCCTACTAAAATCAAACCTCCCCAGGGTTTGGCATTGATTAAATTCCCGGATGGATTCGATGCTGACATGTCTTATCAATTAAGAGAAAGAAATGCTGCCACCCTTGAAGACATGCAGAAAAGCGCTATTAGTGTGGAGGCTAATTTGTTGGCAAAAAGGGCGCATCAAAGAACAGAAATGAGAGTCACGATCAAAGAAGAACCTTCCACGTCAAACACTGATTCCAAATTGGATTCTGTGGTCAGATCATTGGAATTATTGTTAGAAAGAACGAGTATTTCAGACAGAAATCCTCCGAGAGACAACCCACCTGCCCCTCAAATTCGAAACCCCAATTTTAGAAGAAACCCTCCTCAAATCAGGCAAAGAGATCAAAGAGATCAGAGAGGTCCTGATCAGCCGATTAGGCCTCCCCTGCAAGAAAACTATGCTGATGAAGGGGGGAAATAATTGAGGAATTGGAGGATACTCATATCAACCTCATGGGTATTCACGACAATGAGGCCATTTTCCTTACTCAAGAAGAGCAGGAACTTTTTCTGCTAAATCAAACAAAGGTAAGTGAGGAGGCCGGGGATGAAAGACAACATGCTTCTGAGAACGCTATTTTGGAGGTGCACCGTCAATACAATCTACGAAGTAAGAAAACAGATGGAAATTCCTCGAAAAAGCCTACCGAAACGCAGAAGGTAGCGGAGACCGAGAAAACTCCTGAGAAGACCACAGCTGAAAAGTCTTATGATAAGGGCAAAACCGACACTCCGGTGAAGAAAAACATCACCATACTGAAAAGACCAGCACAGCCCAAAGTTTCACCTGTTAATTTGCCCAGTGCTTCTGAGCGGAAGAATGTGGAGGAACAACCAGAATCGATAAGTCAGACTCGAACTCCCGCGCCTTTCAGCCTGGAGGCAGAACTGGCCAAAATTAAAATCTCTATCCCACTTACAGAATTGATTAGCAGAGGCGGTTATCGTTCACAGGTACTAAAAGCATTAGCCATTGAACCAGACATAGGTACCAAGGCCTTGACTATTGGAGCAGTGACTCATTCAGACACTGTGAACCTTACCGACGACCATCCCGAACTCCTTTTCGGACCATAAGTAAATGGTTGAGACGATACCAGTGATGTAGCTCCCTTTTACATCAGCTTGAACATACACGATTTGATATTGCATAACGCCATGCTGGATTCAGGCGCCTCACATAATCTAATGCCTAAAGCAGTAATGGAAAAACTGGGATTGGAAGTCACTAGGCCTTACAAAGATCTCCACTCGTTTGACTCCAACAAAGTCAAATGCATTGGTTTGATTAAAGATTTGTGCGTCATCCTGGTTCAGATCCCTTCAAAAAGCATGGTAATGGACGTGGTGGTTGCAGATATCCCACCAAAATATGGTATGTTGTTGTCCCGGTCTTGGGGAGCTAAGTTGAAAGGAACCCTGCAGCTGGATATGTCTTACGCCACTATCCCAGTGTTTGGACAACAGAGGAGGTTATATAGAGAAACGTTGATGAAGTATATGGTCATCAGTCAAGAGAAACCCCACAATTACCCCCTTTACTCTGCTAATTCTGATTTAGATTCGTTCATCTTGTACAATGATGGTGATACGGAAGAGCAAGATACTCAGCTGATAGAAGATGTAGCCAGTCAAGATGAAGGTCCAGAAGGTGGTGAGGCAGCAACGATGGAAAATGTAATCACTGAAGATTTCCCCGCTGATTTCTGGAGTATGGATTTCGATGGTGTTGTGAGTAAAGAAGGAGCAGGAGCTGGGGTCTGGTTGCATAATCATCGAAAAAGGTATTCAGAAAATCATTCCTATAAGTTAAATTTCCATTGCACTAACAACGTTGCTGAGTATGAAGCTTTAATGCTCGGTCTGAAGCTGCTGAAGAAAGTTGGTGCTAAGAAAATAATGGTAAGGGGTGACTCTGAATTAATAATTAAACAAATTAAAGGTGAATATGCTGCTAAACATCCACGCCTTAGAGCCTACAGGAATGCTGTTCTTGATGCCTTGAAGTGTATTAATGAGGTTGACTTGCAGGTAATGCCGAGAGGACAGAATATTCTAGCCGACGGATTAGCTACGTCAACTGCTTCCTGCAAGATTCCTTTCCGTCAAACTCTCCCATACACCGTTGAAGTGAAATGCAGATCAACAATGCTCGATAATATCAGGTACTGGCAAGTGTTTGGAAATGACGATCAAATAGAGGACTTTATACAATGCAAGAATGATTTCGAATGTACAAACATAGATGTAGAACATGAAAACGAAAATGTAAATAATTCTAAGTTTGAAATAGATAGTGTGAATAATGTAAATATGGTAGGTACAGTAGATTCAGGAGAGTTAGGAGATGAAGAAATGGAGGCCGATATTTTACAATTGAAAAGTAATGTTTTACCTAGAGGACTTGTCCCTTTAGAAGATCTGTTTGACAGTGATGATGTTGCTAAGAAACCAAAAATAGAAGCTCATGGGCAAGATGTAGAAGACTGCAATATAGGAACCAAAGAGAAACCTAGGATGGTTAAACTGTCCAAATCATTACCCCTAGAACAAAAGCTTAAGTACATTGAGCTATTCAAAGAATATTCAGACGTTTTTGCCTGGGGCTATGAAGATCTGAAAGCCTATGACACCAGCATCATAGAACACAGGATTCCCATAAAGGAAGACCAGAAACCTTTTAGGCAGAAACTTAGGAGGATAAATACCAAGTTGCTTCCCTTGATAGAAAAGGAGATTAAGAAAATGTATGATGCCAAGATCATAGTCCCGCTACGTTTCTCTAAGTGGGTTTCTAATTTAGTCCCTACACGCAAGAAAACTGGGGAAATCAGACTCTGCATAGATTTCTGGAATCTGAACAAAGCATCTTTGAAGGACAATTACCCCTTGCCTAAAATGGATCACCTCCTGCAAAGAGTGGTCGGGTCCAGTCGGATTTCTCTGTTAGACGGTTTCTCAGGCTACAACCAGGTCCTAGTTCACCCAGACGATCAGGAAAAGACTGCTTTCACCACACCATGGGGCACTTTCATGTATGTGAAGATGCCTTTTGGTCTAATGAACGCAGGGGCCACCTTCCAAAGGGAAATGGACATTGCCTTCATAGAAGAGTCTGGTAAGTTTATCGTCGTTTATCTAGATGATGTGACTGTATTTTCCCAATCTGATGATGAACACCTGCGGCACCTTAGACGAGTTTTCAAAAAGTGTAGAAGGTTCGGGATTTCTTTAAATCCCAAGAAATGTCTTTTTGGGTTAGAAGAAGGCAAACTGCTGGGACACATCATCTCTAAGGAGGGAATCAGAATTGACCCCAACAGAATAGAGGCCATACTAAAATTAGAACACCCAAGAAGTTTAAAAGAACTTCAGTCTTTTATAGGGAAAATTAACTTCCTTCGAAGATTCATTCCTAATCTAACCGAGCTCCTCCGAAATATTACAAACATGCTAAAAAAGGACGCAAAAATAAAATGGGACTCTGAGTCCAGGCAATCCTTCGAACAAGTAAAACGAGCACTTACAGAAGCCCCAGTTTTGATTAGTCCTGATTTCACTAAAGATTTCTATCTTTTTTCTTTCACCTCTGAACATACTATAGCAGCTGTATTACTGCAGAAGAACAATGAAGGGTACGAACAACCCATAGCTTTCTTCAACAAAGCTTTAAGAGATGTTGCCCTGAACTACAATATTATGGAGAAGCAGGATTTTGCTTTGGTAAAGGCTATAAAGGACTCCAGGGTCTATATTCTCCATTCACACGTCATAGCATATGTTCCAAATGCGGTAATAAAAGATATCTTGACACAAGACAACCCTGATGGGAGAAGGGGAAAGTGGATTGCAGTAATTCTAGAATATGACATAGAGGTCAAGCCCACAAAATTGGTCAAAGGCCAAGGCCTTGCTAAATTGATGGCCGAATCTAACTTTCAGGCTCTCGACATTAACTTTCTAGATGTGGCAGGTGAACAGGGCGAGATGGCGACTCCAAATGTTAAAGAGGTTTTTCTAAACTCTCCATGGTATGCAGACCTTATTTTTGTTTTACAAAATTTACAAGCTCCCCTTGGTTTAACTAAAACTAAAGCTAGATTTTTAAAGTTGAAGGCATTGAAATTCTGTATTCTAGAAGGAAATTTATACTGGAAAGACCCTGCAGGTATTCTTCTAAATTGTTTACTGAAAGATGAAGCTGATAAAGTGTTGCAGGAGTTTCATGTAGGTGAATGTGGTGTCCATTTGAACTGGAAGGTTACAGCCAACAAAATACTCAGAGCTGGATTTTACTGGCCCACCCTATTTGCAGATGTACATCAGAAAGTAACAGCATGTCACCAGTGTCAACTGTTTGAGGGTAAAAGGAAACTCCTTCCCCTACCTCTGAAACCAGTTTCAGTTGAGGCTCTGTTCCAGCAATGGGGACTCGATTTCATTGGAGAAATACACCCTCCGTCTTCAGGCCAACATAGGTGGATTCTTACTGCCACTGATTATTTTACCAAATGGATCGAGGCCGTACCGAGCAGGAAAGCCACTGACACTGTTATTATCAAATTTCTTGAAAATAATATTTTATCTCGTTTTGGTTGTCCTAGAAAGATCATTACTGACAATGCAGCTGCCTTTCGGTCGAAGAAACTCGTTGATTTCTGCAATCGTTACCACATTGGCTTGGGACATTCCATAGCCTACTACCCTCAGGGAAATGGGTTGGCGGAATCCTCAAACAAGACTTTGGTGAATATCATCAAGAAAACATTGCAGGAGAATAAAAAATCCTGGCATGATAAGCTGGTATTTGCTTTATGGGCAGATAGACTGACCACCAAAAGGTCAATTGGTATGTCACCATACCAGTTGGTCTACGGTACTGAGGCTGTGTTCCCAACTTCTTTGGGAGTCCCTGTCATGAAGTTACTTCAAGAGATGCAAGCTGAACCAAATGACTCCCAGAGACGAATCAATCAGATGATTCATTTGCAACAGACTAGAGAGGATGTTTTCAACAAAACACAGGTCATCCAAGAGAGCATCAAGAAGATCTTTGACAAACACACCAAGGAGGATGATTTTGAGTTGGGAGACCTAGTGTTGAGATGGGATGCCAGGAACGAGGACAAGGGAAAGCATGGGAAATTTGATCATCTGTGGACAGGGCCTTACATGATCCAAGCTTTCAGAGGAAACAATGCCTTTCTGCTAAACAATGCTGATGGGTCAGATCTGCCAGGAGCACCTGTGAATGGCAGAATGCTGAAACATTATTTTCCACCTCAGTAAGAGAATTGAAGAAATCACTCTCCATTGTACATACCCATTTTAGCTTTCAGTCTTTACTTGCATTTTCTGAGTGAAGAACATCGGTTAGTTTGTTGAAGCCCGAAGAGAAGGCCCTAAGTTGTTGATCACTGTTTTTCAACATTTTCCCAAGAAGAAGACCAACCAAGGCTACTAGACAGATACGCTCGGACTGACAGGAAACTGGATTCTTGGCACTTAACAGGCCAAGTACCATCCCCAGGTGGAGCCGCTGTTATCACCCCATAAATTATGGGAATCAACTTATGACTTGGATATTATGGATACTACCTGTATCTAGTGTTCTTATTGGCAATTGATTTTCATTTTACAAAAAGAAAAGAAAAGAAAAAGAAAAAGAAAAGAAAAGAGGGAAAAAAGAATTGAAACAAAAGCCCCATGCAATAACAGTGACTTGGTCATACCTTTCAAGCATGATCAAGTCCTTTTAAATTTTCAATGTTGATAGGCTAGTGAATGCATCTGATCAAACCATCTAATCCTGGTCAGATAGCCCCTAGGTTAGAACTAGTGAATACATCTGACCAGACTGTCTAACCCTGGCCAGATATCCCTTAGGAAGAATAATGTCTTAACCCAACAATTTAATCTGGGTTAGTTGTCTGGTGAAAGTAGGTTAGAATGTAGATTAGTCGCTTTGCTTGCCTTGCCCAAATAAAACCCACTTGAAGAAAATGCTACATCAAGTCCTCGTTGCCTAAGAATAGTTGAAGGGATGTCCCATTGGTGGTGTCCAAGACAAAATTGGAAAAACCCATAAGATGGCACTTATCCTAAGTTTTTCCTACACATGACTTTTCCGCTCCCGACATATGTTTCATCCACTTTCCAATGGTCCAGATCACGATGATTTGATCAACGGCTCACATAGGATTCCAGACCCCCCCGCCCGTTCTACCTTTAACGGAGGGGGGGGGGGGGGGGGGGTCCGGAATCGGTGATAACATTTACACAGATCTGGACGGTCCAGAATGAAGCGCACAAATCCACGGCCCTCATTGGATTCCGTACCCCCTCGCCCGTTCTGCCTTTAACGGAGGGGGGGGTCCGGAATCGGTTATAACTTGAGCGTAGATCTGGATGACTCTAAGTGTAGCGCTCAAATCGATGATAAACATTGAATTCCGGACCCCCCCCCCTCCATTCTGCCTTTAATGGAGGGGGGGGGGTTCGGAATTGGTATTAAAGAGCGAGATAAGATCTGCGGTCAGAAATCCAGCGCGCAGATCAATGGATCACGATGGATTCCGGACCCCCCTTGGTGTTCTGCTTTTAATCAAAGGGGGGGGGTCCGGAATGAATTTTCCTTACGGCGGGCCCCTTGTTACATGTGGCGTTGTCCTATTGGTTCAGAAGTCCCATCCTCCACAGGCTGTCTGACACCCCATCACCCCTGGACGTCACCCTCCACTGAGCCCACTTGGCCCACTTGTTCCTAGGGTCGTGTCACTTCCCATAACTTCCGTCAGTCCATGTTGTCAGTACCATAACCCCCTTCACTCATGGACAACCTCCTTCGACGACTTTTACCCCCAATCACAAACCTCCACGTCAGTCGTCCGTATACTTTGGTCACCGTCAGCTGCCATATCACCCCAAGTGGCCCGTTGTCCATTAATAACTGGATAATATGCCCGTTGTCATGCTGACCGTATCTCCCGTGCCAAACCGACCCCAATTTTGAATAAAACTACCGTTTTCCCTTTGCATTCGTTATTCCTCCATCGCGCTAGAAACCTCTTATTCCTCTATTTCTTCCGCATTGCCTTCACCTACAGTCCAGTTGACCCCACTAATGTAGTGTTTATTTGCAGGTATAGTTGCCGAAATGGTGTCTAAGACAAAGCAAGCTGAAGAGGAAGAGAATCCTTTCCTTCCTCCTCCGGTTGACCTGTATAAAATCCCCCTGGTCGATAAAGATCACTTGATAGCCGATACTATATGCAGTTTCGACTTTTCTGATCTCCAGTCGTGGCTCCGGGAGGTTTTCCTGGACCAGAGCGACGAAATTGGACTCTGGGAGTCCAATTTTCCCCTGTATCTCTTCCCCCAGATTCATAATTTCCTCGAGTTTGCCCTCAAATGCCAAGCCCACTACATCCCCGACCAGAAAGCCATCGTCTCTTCATCTGGAGACGTCCTTTTCTTTATCACCCTTGAAGATATCGACCAGATGATGCAAATTACCCGCCCAGAATCTGTGTCCCCATTCAACCTAGAAATCCTCACTGAGCTTTATCAAAAAATTACTTTCCCGCAGAGAGCTAAGATAGTTGAGCTTTTCCTCCCCACTTCCGCTCCACTCCCGTCCACCAATCCCCCGTACCCTTCTTCCTTGTTTTCCACCAAAGGAAATCAAATTATTTCTTCCCTGTGTGCCCTTCTTGGGTACTATTCTGATCAATGGGTAGATGAGCCCATCCTGGGTTTTCTATCTATCTTCTCAAACGATGAACAGTCGACCACGCAGTTCGACTACAACACTTTCCTAGCCAATAACATCCATGAGCAATTTGTGAATTTCACCACAGAGGGCATGTTCAGGTATTCATCCATTCTGGCTTACATGTTCGTCTATTTTCAAGCCGACAGGTTCAATTTCTCCATGCAGAAGATGGACGCCGACGGGAGGCCCCATCCAGTCACAGCGTGGACTTCTATTCTGAAACACAGTTCGGTTGAATATGACTTCACAGCGTTCATTGACCAGTTTTACCACCCAGTGGTGAGTATGTTGGGTGGCCGGCCTGAGCCACGAATAAATGAAGAGGTCTAGAGAGTTCTACACCTCTCGGAAGACGCAAAGATAGGAGATTGGTACTTGTATCAGAATCACTCTGAGATACGAGTTTACGGGTGTGAATTAGCACCTTACAAGCTGTCGAGATATGTACCTGTGAGAATTTTCGCATTAGAATATATTAGGCAAATTATGAATTCTGATGATATTCACTTTGTTTCCCTTAAGAAGAAGCAGCAATTGCGGATCAAAGGGTAGATTGGTTCTTTCATCTGCAATAGTAGAGGCGCAGGAGATGAAGCAGACAGAATGTTAAGGGAAATGAAATTCCTTACAAGTTTCACTTGGCGTTATGATCCCTGCGGGATCATTTCTGAAATGAGAGTCAAAAATAAGAATGCCCCATATGCGCATGAGTCCAAGCCAGAAGTGGAGAAGTTTGCTAATCAGATGGAATGGGAGCCCAACACTTTGGTGGACGTGGAACCAACTGTTGAGGTGGAAAATCAGGTTTCCTCGACAAGCGTGCCACCCACTACCACACCTCAGAATCCCAAGGAGAAGAGGCCCTGACAGGAATCATCTCCTCCTGTAACAGAGGTATCGTCAGAGGAGTTCACAATGCACGCCAAAAATCCAAGGACAGTTTCAACGATAGGCATGACAGTAGAGCAAGAGATCACAACCACCAGAGTGGCCACCCCAGGGGTCAAGCCCGCCAGTCTACCTTTCGGCTCGAGTCAGCACAAGGCAATAATAACATCAGCTATAAAATCCACAGACTCTCCCACAGATGCTCCACCAAGCAAGACCGGGCCCAAGTTGGGCATTTTTGAAAAATATGATTTGATCAAGAAGAAAAACCAAACTCTTACTACTAGCACTTATGCCCAGTTCCAGAAGCAGTCGTCCACAGCTCAACACAGGCTTCTTTCAACATTCGACACAGAAAAAGGTAGGATGAATATGGCTTACCTCCAGGCACAAGTGTCGGATCCCAAGGTTATCTCAGATTATAAAAGGGCCACATTTGAGTTTCAGGCTAAAGACGTGCATCCAACAGATCAAATGGATCTACACAAGCAAACTGGGGAGATGGTTTTCCACACTTTGGCCCACGCTACAACATCTGCATCAAAATTTTGGGTAGCTTTGAGCAATGCCCAGACCCAACTGAAGCTGGAGAACATATCATCTTTAGCAAAGGACAACAAAATCAAAACGTTGGAGGAGCTAGTCCTCAAGATTGGTTATGACCCTGCGAATGTCAAGGCTTCTAAAGAGATGATTAAAAATAAAAACATTGACATCGCGTCTTTAAGAAAACAGCTAAAGCTCCCTCCAACAGAGGACCCACAAGCAAAGGAGATAGCTGAAAAGGAAGGTGAAAAGGATGAGATGCTGAAATTACTCATGGAGCAGAACACTCAGTTAAAAGAGATGGAAGAAGAAATGGAGAGACTGCTAAAGGAGAAAGAGAAGGCAAAGCAAATGGAAGGCATTCCATTGAGTGCTATCCCAATTGCAAGATTGAGCACAACAACAGTGACGGCCGTCCCATTTGCTGCATCAGTGCCACTACCAGAGGGAACAACAGACCCTTCCCAGTCTATGGAAAGAATGAACCTGCAAGAGTCGAAAATCGGCAGGCTTAAGAAAGAAGTGGAGAATCTCCAAGAGCTAAAGACTTCTTTCCAGACTAGCCTATCCAAGGAGAAACAAATGAATGAGCAAATCAAGAAGGAGTTACAGCAGCTCCAGAAACAGACAATGGCAGGAAAAACTTTGGCAGAAGTGAAAGAAATTGTGTGGATAGATATTTCCAAGTCCATGAATGAAATCTGGCCAATGGTTCAAATCATGTTTGAACAAAATGAGTTGCTCGAGAGGAGCAAGCAGGCAGTTGAGAAAATCAGAATGGAGCTGGGAGACATGCCATCCCAAGCGAATGAAATCATAAGGTTCCTGAATTCAAAGACCAGGGAGGAACTAGAAGAATTAAAGATTGAGGACAGGACATAAACTATACTTGAAGTCAAAAGGGTCCTAACCAAAAGGGGTCTCATGCTTCAGCTTGAGGAGAAGATTCAAGTTATGGATCAAGGAGTGCAGAAGTTTTTCAATAAGATAGATGCTCTCCAGAGGAAGGGACTTCCTGGCCTGAAGGTCATTAATGACAAGTTGATGACACTCCCTGATTACAAGAAAAGGTTGACTGAAGTGTCTAAGGACAATTCCAAGTTTGCAGGTATACAGGGAAGCATCACAGGAAAAGCATTCATGGATGCCTTGCAGTTGGATATTAGTATCCAACATGAGATTAAACACATATTCGTCATCAAGCCTACATTTGCTAAATATACAGACATGGACGAAGTGTACCGGAGATTGCTTAAAGTCACAGTGCCAAGTCATATCAGATGGGAAGAGCTGTGTGATCTACTAGATTAGCAGATGAGCTGTCACCTTCTAGTCACCGGTCCAGTCAGAAGATATTGCGAAGGCATCTCGCCAACGACCTACCCCAGAAATTCCCGCATCCAGTTGCAATGAGTCATCAAACAGTTTTGATTAGTTAAAGTAGTTAGACTAAAAATAGAATGAGCACGTCCTGATCAGTTATGACAGGAACGTTTGTAATTTGAATTATAAATACTTCAACTCTCGAAGTATTGAGGGTTGTTGATTGGCACACCCTATTGCTACCAAACTGTACTATTTTTGAAGAGATCTACCATTAATAAAGAAGAG
>ML817169.1:160645-172414 GCA_009831015.1 Picea engelmannii | reverse complement strand
TGGTGCTTTGTGCATAAAGTTAGGGGGCAAATCTAACTTTATAATTACAAACAATCATGAAAAATTAGTGCATGTATAAAACATTATAAAATTTGAGAATATAATAAATATTAAAACAGATAATGAATGTATATACCATCGGATGACATTCATTTGATCCCCCGTCCATGTGCCCATATTTTCTACAATGTTTTGTAGCTGTTGCTATTAAAACCCTTTCGAGACGTCTAGTACAACAATTTTTGCAAGGGCAATAACATTTACCCCCTTTTCACCCTCTTTAATTCTTTTCCCAGCTCTAATGTTTTCTGACATTCTTCCCCACAGACTTATACTGAAACAAATATCTATTTTTTGTTCGTTGAGAAGACCCGCAAACCCTTTTTGAAGCATCGTTATTATAGAAAACTTGTCGCAACATCCGTCAAATGCAACATATTTATAGATTTTGTAACGTCGTAATTCCGACGTAAAAAAGTCCTAAGTGACCGTTGGTATTTTGACTTGATGAACATACTAAGGTGACCGTTGGAGGGGAAAACCTAGTTTTGCAAACGTCGCAATTGTGACATACATTTTCAAAAACGTGGAAAGAGAGACGTTCCCGTGGAAAACATGGCAAGAGCGACGTTAACGTGGCAAGAGTGACTTTAACATGGCAATTGTGACATACATCTTCACAAATGTGGCAAGAGTGACATTCCAGTGGAAAATGTGGCAAGAGCGACGTTCCAGTGGAAAACGTGGCAAGAGCGACGTTAATGTGGCAAGATCGACGTTAACGTGGCAATTGCGACATACATCTTCAAAAATGTGGCAAGAGTGATGTTCTAGTGGAAAACGTGGCAAGAGCAACGTTCCAGTGGAAAACGTGGCAAGAGCGACGTTAATGTGGCAAGAGAGACGTTAACGTGGCAATTGCGACATACATCTTCACAAACGTGGCAAGAGAGACGTTCCAGTGAAAACGTGGAAAGAGAGACGTTCCAGTGGAAAACGTGGAAAGAGTGATGTTAACGTGGCAAGAGCGACGTTAACATGGCAAGAGCGACGTTATCGGGCAACATGATTTTTTTTTTTTATTAAATTTCCTCTACTTTACGACAATATGGAACATTTTGTCCATAACGCCGCAAATAAAACGTCATAATTTTTACAATATGTAGTAGTGATTTGATTCAGAGTCAGAATTTGCCTCTCACTTGGAATCTTTCATCTCGACTATCAATGACTTCTTGGAGCGACATTCTTATGTGTTATTCCAAGGGATTTAATGGTATTCACACCACTTTCCTGTGTCCTTCAACTTTTCATTATCTTTCTTGTGTTGCAGCTTGGACTAGTTTTCCAGAGAGTGGCCATATTTTTTGTGTCCCTTGTTTTGTGGGTTGGGTTCGCCTTTTCCCTACTTTGGCTATGAGGAGTTTGTAGATCCAAACTCTCACCTCTTCTGCTTAAATTTCTTCTCAATCTTGACAACATATCTATAAGTTGTACCCAATTATGCAATATCCAGAAACTCCATTTTTGTTTGAATGTATCTATGTAAAAAACTGCGATATTTGAGCACCAGATGTCATTCAAAGTATTTGATACCCAATTCAGTGCTCAGGGTATGGAAAATATTGGTGAAATATGGTAATGTCTGGTCCCTTTCCTTATGCAAGGTGGTCCATCTTGTGTACTTGTTCTCATAGATTCCAACATGGTAGTATTGTTATTTAATGGCATCCCTGAAGGAATCCCATGTGGGGGAAGCCGTAAATATTGTAGATTCATCTATGGCCCTTTGCTCAAAGTAAGTATTCCACTAGTCATTAATATAGGGGATGTCCTTGAGGAGTGCAAAAGTAAGTTTTTCCCTATCGAAAAAATTGTGGATTGAAAAATAGCCTCCGAGCTTATTCAACCATTTATCTACAACATTCACATCTATCCATCCTTCAAATAATGTAATATCAAAATTTACTTGTACCTTAAAGGCGATTTTGTTAGGGTCCTAACCCGCACATAGGTAGATCAATATATTCGGATGTTATAAAGGTCAATATTAATAAGGCCTTTTAATAAAATAGAATAAAGCAGATGTAAGAAGACCTAATAGAAGCTTCTTCTTCTAGAAGGATCTTCCTCTAGATGCTTCTCTTGATAGGCATATTTAGTATAAATAAGGGTCGAGGGTATGAAAACCCTAGCTTGAAGATTATTGTAACAAAGAGTTGCTCGACTGGAGTTTGCCCCCTCGAAGAGGCCTGTGAACATTGCTTTATGAATCAAAGTGCTATTTCTGTTGTTTTTCTTATATCATTTTTATGTTATTATGGAGATTATGCTAGTTATATTACTGTTATTCTGCCATTTCTAGCATTTCATTTCTATTCTGCATACCTTTTATATTTGATATATTGCAAGTTGTATCATAGCACTTTCCTTGGCAGAAATTGTGGGAATTTTTTTCCAGGGTAGAGACGTATTCCAACATATTTAAGCCACAGATATATGTCGTTATGTGCATAAACGCGTGGTTGAGGGATTCATACAGGCAGGAAATACAAGTGGTTCTTAAGCGCACATCTGTTGGCCACCCTTGTAACCCCTATTGGTACCCCTTTGAGTGGTAGCACATCAGAAAACACCTGTGTATGGATCAACCTAAATTTCCTGAAGCCATATTTAGATAAACCTATCGGCTGCCAGACTGCTATAGTGTCACTGAGAACAACACTCAGGAAGATACTCTCTAGTACCTGGGTTGTTGGGTAGTACGGCTAAGGGTACGGTCTATCCTCCTTAGTTAGTGCCCTGAGATATTGGGCCGAGTACTATTGTTGGACCCCACATGTATATCAGAGAGCTATAACATAGGGAAAACCCTTGTCTATAGAACCCTTGAATACCTAACCCTTGGGGGACAAAAACATAAACAAATTAAAACAGACAAGATCTATTGTCGCACAACTATGTTCGGGTTGCCAAGTAAATACGCATTTCCTTCTGTTTAAGCATTTGGGGATTTCATCAGTGTCGTATTCTTCAGACTAGAGTATAACTCTGCAGGTGTATTTTTTCACCATTATTTGAGACCTATTCCATTGGATTCATCTCTTCTCCCTCATCACATTCATCCATATCATTTTTCAGCAAAATTTTTGACCCCACCCGCCCCTTTTCAGTTCACCCATCCTCATGGCCCATACCCATAGCCAAGACCTAGAAGATCGCTTCAAAACCTTTCAATCTGGTTTCCTCAAAACCCAAAAAGAAGTGAAACAACTCAGTGCTATTGTTGCCTCCATCGATTCGTCCATCAATGCTACCACAAATACAACCATGCAGTCCTCAATGGAGGAAGTCAAACAAGAACTGACCACCCAACTTGAATCTGTCTTTGCATCACTCTACACCAAACTGAAGATCCCTACAGATGACCATTTCTCTGAAGCACCTCCAAAGACTGAAGGTGAAAATTCCTCCCATTCCCATACCTTTCAGCCCCATCACTTTCAATGTGACCTACGCCTTCCGCGGGTGGATGTGACCAAATTTGATGGCTTGGACCCCACTGGTTGGGTAACCCAAATGGAATATTATTTCTCTTTATACGACATTACAGATGACTTGGCCAAACTCTGGTATGATGTTCTCCATCTAGATCAAGAACGTTGGCAATGGTGGCAATGGAGAAAAACTTCCCGTCACGGGTATATTGCTTGGACCCAATTTGTGACTGAGCTTTATGAATGCTTTGACATGGAAACCAACCATTTGGGACATTTGACAAAGTTGAAATGATCAGGAACAATCAAAGACTTCATAGCTTCTTTTGAGCACTTGACTTTTCAAACAGAGAGCATGACTGATGCTTTATTTCGAGAATGTTTTATCAGTGGCCTCAAGGAGGAGATTCAGGCCCATGTCCTCATGGCTCGACCCTCGAGTTGGGTGGAGGCTACTAAATGAGCTAAAGAAACACAACAGGTTGTATCCTCTCAAAACATAAAACCCTCCTTTATCCCTTGCCCTAAACCTGTAACTCCCACTACTCCCTCCGCCCCATTAAAGATCCAAAAATTGATCAGGGTTGAAATGGATGAATGCCAACTCAAAGGCCTTTGTTATAATTGTGATGACAAATATTTCCCAGGCCACAAGTGTAAGGAACAAAATATTTTTATGGCCATCTCTGAGGATATTTTGGAAGAGGATGTTGAAACTCCCCTTGTGTCTGAGTCACCTAAAATCACTAACATAACCCCTCCGTCAGACCCTCCTGAAGTCGAACCTGTCATTTCCCTCAATGCTCTCACTGGCTTCTCTGCTCCCCAAACCCTCAAGTTAATCGTTTACATCAAGCATCAGAAGGTCATCATTCTAGTTGATAGTGGAAGCACCCATAATTTTATTCATCGCCGTATCACCCAAGAAACTCATTGCTACGTCCATGTAGTCAACAATTTCCAAATCATGATTTCCAATGGTAGTTCCATGAAATGTGGAGGGTGATATGAAAATGTGTGTCTCCAAATTGGTGACTACCACCTAAAATCCCATATGTTTGCTATCGACATGGGTGGTTGTGACATTGTGTTGGGTACAGACTGGCTAAGAACTTTGGGTCCCATTCTCATGGATTTTAAGGCATTAAACATGCAATTCGACCAGGAAGGCCACCAATATAAGTTCCAAGGCATCACTACTGGTTCACCTCAGGTCATTAGTTCCCATCGCATGGAAAAGCTACTCAAAAAAGGTCATTCTGGTGTCATTTCCCAACTCCATGCCATACAAGCAACAGAGACACCCTTGGTGCCACAATACCTCCAAGCCCTCCTTTATAAACATCAAATGGTATTTTCCACTCCTCAAGGACTCCCTCCTTCCCCTAGTGTTCATGGTCATTCCATTCCCCTTGTACCCGGAAGCCTTCCTCCCAATATCCGTCCATATCGCCACCCCTTTTCACAAAAAAATGAAATTGAGAAAATGGTCCAGGAACTCCTTAAGGCAGGTGTTATCTACCCTAGTATGAGCCCTTACTCTTATCCTATAGTCATGGTCTTGAAGAAAGAAGGTTCTTGGAGAATGTGTCTTGACATCCGTGCCCTCAACAAACTAACCATTAAAGACAAATTCCCCATTCCTATCATTGATGACCTCCTGGATGAATTGAGTGGCACCCAATTCTTTACTAAAATTGATCTTCACTCGGGCTATCACCAGATACATATGAATGAGGCAAACATTCCCAAGATGGCCTTTCAAACTCATGAGGGCCACTATGAGTTTTTGGTCATGCCCTTTGGCTTGTGTAATGCCCCCTCCACCTTCCAAAGCCTCATGAACCATGTCTTCCATCCCTTTCTCCATCATTTTGTCTTAGTTTTCTTTGATGATATCCTCATCTATAGCAAAACCTAGACAGACCATTTTACTCATGTGGATCAAGTTCTCCATCTACTCTCTCAGCACCAACTTTTCCTGAAACAATCTAAATTTGCTTTTGGTGCCTCAAAAGTAGAATACTTGGGTCATCTGGTTGGCAAGGATGGCATCAGGGTGGATCCGAAAAAGATTGAAGCTATGAAAGACTGGCCACACCCAAAGACTCTTAAAATCTTGCGTGGATTTTTGGGCTTAACAGGGTATTATCACAAGTTTGTTAAGAACTACGAAAAGATTGCAGCACCTCTCACCGCTCTCCTAAAAAAAAACTCTTTCACTTGGACTCCAGATGTTGCTCAAGATTTTCAAACCTTGAAGACAACCATGTGTGCCACTTTGGTTCTGGCCCTTCCTAATTTCACAAAGACCTTTTTGTTGGAATGTGATGCATCAGGGAAAGGAATCAGCATTGTCCTTATGCAAGAGGGTCAACCTTTGGCCTTCACTAGCAAGCAACTGTCTAAAAGGAATCTGGGCAAACCCATTTATGAAAAGGAAATGTTGGTTATTCTGCATGCAGTTGATCTGTGGTGTCGTTATCTCTTGGGGAAACGCTTCCAAATTAAGAACGACCATCAAAGCCTCAATTACTTTATGGAACAATGCATTTCCTCCCAGGAGGAACAAAAATGGGTGACTAAGCTCTTTGGATATGATTATGAGATCATTTACAAGAAGGGAAAAGACAATGTAGTGGCATATGCATTGTCCTGAAAATATGAAGAAGAAAGATCCCTTTTTTCTCTTTCCTTCATTGTACCCGATTGGCTCCAAGCTGTGCGCCAGGAATGGCTACAAGATCCCAAAAGTTCACATCTAATCCAGCAATTGAATACCAATACTTTGGCTCCCCTAGGGTACTCTTTCCTCTAGGATGAGCTTCGATACAAAGGCCATTTGTATTTAAGTAAACAATCAAAGTTTAAATCCATGGTACTTTCTGAGCTTCATGCTACACCCACATTGGGGCACTCAGGGTTCACCAAAACCTATGACAGGGTCAAATGTTCCTTTTTCTGGGATGGTATGAAATAGGACATCCGTAATTTTGTCACTGAATGTGAGGTGTGTCAACGCAACAAGGGAGAAACAATCAAATCCCTGGGCACACTACAACCACTTTTGATTCCACCTGTTATTTGGAAGGATATCTCTATGGACTTTATTACTGGCTTACCCAAATCGGGGAATAAATCAGTCATAATGGTGGTTGTGGATCGCCTTTCCAAGTATGCTCATTTCTGCGCTCTTCAACACCCATTTACTGCATCCACGGTGGATCAAATTTTCATGGACCAGGTCTTCAAGCTTCATGGCATGCTGCACTCTATTGTTTATGATCGTGGCCCAACTTTCACAAGCAATTTTTGGCAAGAACTGTTTAAGCTACATGGCACCCAATTATATCTCATCACAACTTATCATCCCCAGACTGATGGTCAAACAGAAGTTGTCAACAAGTGTTTGGAAACATATCTAAGGTGTTTTTCCTCTGAGAAGCAACATCAGTGGGTTCAATGGTTACCCCTAGATGAATGGTGGTACAACACATCCTACCATACAACTACACGCATGACTCCTTTTGAAGTGGTATATGGATAGAAGCCACCTTCAGTTCTCTCATACTTACCAGGTACCTAAAAGGTCCGAGCGGTTGACCAAACACTTACAGTTTGAGAGGATATTCTTCATACCCTTAAAGAGAACTTGGTCATGGCATAGAATCACATGAAGCAACAAGTAGATCAAGGTCACTCTGAACGTCAATTTGCAGAAGGGGATCAGGTGTTTCTGTGACTACAACCATACAAGCAAACTTCCCTCAAGGCCGAGCATTATCAGAAGATAACACCCAAATTTTATGGTCCTTATACAATTCTCATGCATGTGGGGTGACGACAACGCAGCCCCTTCACAACCCGCAAGTCGGAAGGTCCACGCGCACACAGGATCTTCTCTCTCTCTCGGCTTGAAGAACACTAACCGGTCCTTCTATTTCCCTATCGGGAAATCTTCACCCATAGAAATCTCCATGAGATCCCCTCTCTGCACTCGGAGGGTCAGACTTCACGACTTCGCTAGGTCAGTGGTCGAACTTTGCCCTCTCAGATCCCCGAGACCCGATACGAGTCAACACAGACCCTTCCTTTACCTTGTTGGAACTTTCTCTATTGGGATCTTGGCACTCGTGGTGTCGAGCAACTCGGTTCTCCGACTCCCGAGTCCCGATATGCCAAATCTCCAATGAATTCGTGATTTTGACTTTTCAATGGTCCTGTCACCTCGTCGAGATTTCGGAGTTCGCAGTATCGCGAATCCTAATGCAGTGAGTTCGAGACTTCTCGCCATGACACTCCGATGACTCGTGCCACCTATCCTCCACCAACTCCTATGGCCCCCATTGTTTACGTATCCATTGGGATATCGCGTATCGCAATATCGCAATTCCTGTTACCGAATCTTCGACTCTTTTCTCACGAAACTCCGATAGGTGATTTCATGAATAATCCAACGACCCTAGCTAGCTTGGATCAATGACTCTATCTTCCCCGAGCTTAAACCTTTGGGAATACGCTGTTGTATCTCCCCTGCACCTTTGTGAGATCTGACGAACCACGGGATGTCATGAATTCTCCTCGGAGAATTCCGACCATCCACTCTTCCTCATGAAACTTGCGAAATGACTAAGTGTTCCCCTCCACAGAACTCATCCACCTGTGTGAAAACTTGCGATGCTTCTTGCCAACCTTCAAAGCACAACTTCTCTGCACTGTCCTTCGACAAACTCAAAGGCCTATTCCTCCTGAGATTTTCCCTCGACCTTCATGTCCTCTTGGGAACTCTTGCACACACTCCTTGCAACAAACCTTCAATCACATCTAAGTGTTAAAGTCTTCGACTCTGCGCACACCTGCAACAATAGTCCTTCAATGCTCTACTCATAATCACAACTCTGAGACTTAGCTCGACCTATGCACTCCTTTCATGTCTCCTGTGCCCAACTGCACTTTGAGAAAATGAGAACAAAAGCTATCTCTATCTGAACTCTCTGTCGATGCACTCCTTGTAGACACTTCAACTGCACTCCTTGCAGGAATTCTCAGGCCCAAATAGAGAAACAATTGAAACTCATTCTTTCTTCCTCTCAGACTTCAATTCAACCATGAAACCATATACATAGCATATAAAAGAAAATGTATAACATGAAGCAAACATTCATGAGCATATCAACATCAATACATAGAGAACAACACAAACCATGAATTTGAATAAAATATTTCTTCTATTAATTCAAATATCTGTACATGGGTGTTCTTACATAGCTCTCTGCTTTCTCTTGCTCTTCCTGGATTGATAATGTTACAATGCACAATAAGGGTGTCTATATCTCGTTTCCCTCTTGCGCTCCAAAGCTATATAGTCTAGAATTAAATTCTATCTACTTTTCATTAACTATCTTAAATGCCTCTACCTACTAAGGACGAGAGCTATCCACTCAAGGTCCATTACAATATACAAGTGCGCTTCATCTTAATTGCTACATTTAAGATCGCACAACAACTCCAAAGGTTTTTCAAAATTTGTGCTCGCTTATCCAGCTATCCTCCGCTTCCACACTGGCTCACTTGATGTGTTGGCGATGCTCCTGCATCATGGGGAAAGTCACCTATTAGTTAGCTCTGCCCAGTCAGTCAAAGCTACATCCTATTTTTCATGTTTCATGCTTAAAGAAGGTGATTGGAACTAGGTGCAAAATTCAAACCAACCTTCTAGAGTTAGTTGAAGAAGGATCCATTTGGCTACAGCCAGAAGAAGTTTTGTACCAGTGTGAGCATCGCCTACATTAGAGAACCATCAAGGAAGTGCTAGTCCAGTGGAAAGATACGACTCCAACAGATTCCACTTGGGAACCAACTACCATTCTGCAGCAGTTTCCACATCTCCAGCCTTGAGGACAAGGTTGTTTTTAAGGGGGCAGACATGTTAGGGTCCTAACCCACACATAGGTAAATCAATATATTCATATGTAATAAAGTTCAATATTAATAAGGCCTTTCAATAAAATAGAATAAAGTGGATGTAAGAAGACCTAATAGAAGCTTCCGCTTCTAGAAGGATCTTACTTTAGATGCTTCTCTTGATAGACATATTTAGTATAAATAAGGGTCAAGGGTATGAAAACCCTATCTTGAATATTATTGTAACAGAGCACTGCTCGACTGGAGGTTTACCCCTCGAAGAGGCCTATGAACATTGCTTTCTGAATCAAAGTGTTATTTCTGTTGTTGTTCTTATATCATTTCTGTGTTATTGTGGATATTATGTTGGTTTTATTACTGTTATTCTACCATTTCTAGCATTTCATTTCTGTTCTGCATACTTTTTATATTTGGTATATTGCAGATTGCATGGCCACTTGTTGAAGATGTGTCTCTTGCGGGCATTTGCCGAAGGATCTATGCAAAGTTGTCCATCATTTCTCTCCTTTGTTGTGCAAGGGCTTCCTTGGGAAACAATTTAAAAGGATCTCCTGCTCCATCATCTTTCTTCTCATCCCCCATGAGTTTTTGTCAAGCTTGGCATGTCCAATATTGCAAAGGCTCGATTGTTTCAAGTCCCAACTTCTTGTACCCAGGTCTTGTCAGGGACACACACAAATAAAAATAAATGAGGAGTGGACCGCTCTGATACCATTGATTCGTATTTATGAGAGAAATGAAATAAATAACAAACCAAATAAAATACCATAGAGATACGAAGAACAACAACATATACCCATTGAACATTAACTTCTATTGAATAAATAAAATAGCTTGAAACTGTAAAACTGCAGAACTGAAAACAACTTGCTTGAATGGTGGTAGTTATCTCTAAGAAGAGATGTGGCTGTTACGTGCATCTATCTGGGAAACATGATTATAATGAAGCTCCAGAGGCCTTTCTAACATTAATCATGAATTCCAAAACCCTATACATCCAAAAAACTAACCCTAGGGGATGAAGCACCAAAATTTATGTGGGCCTTGATGGGTAAATTTGTACCTCAACTTCCCGTGGCTATAACTTTTGCATACGACCTCCATTTTAGGCACGTGATAGCTCGATTGAATGGTATTTTTGAGAAATACACATTATGCCATCAAAGTATGACTATGTCTATAGGTTGACTGTGGCAAGCAAAAAAAACATTGTTTAGGGCCCCAAAACTGCTTTGGAAGTACAAAAGGAAGTATTGACATGAAAACTTCCAAAACAAGCTAGTTGGATTAAGTGGGTAGCCACCAATCTCCACCTGAAAGCAATGTCGGGCTTCAAACAACCCCGAAACTGTATAAACCGAAATTACAAAGAATTACAGAAGAATGTGTTGAACTAAAACTGTCAAAAGGAGCTCGTTGGAATAGGTGGGTGGCCATCAATATCCACTTGGATCGTCAATGCTCAAAATTTGTGGATATGTGACTATTACAAACATAAAAGAGTCACTAGTGGTATCATCTTTAAATCACAAATATCAACACATTTCCGATAGATCAATTCCTTAACCAAAATATTGCAATGTGAGTTAAGTGGTGAGATTTTCCAGTCTCCATAAAAATAACAAATTTTTCATGTATATTAACTATCAAATTTAGAATGCTAGCAAGATAAACAAAGAACACGATCCGATAGCAAGATGAAAAATTTAAGGACAAAACCTTGATACCACAAATCCTTGAGTAATAAATTAATCCATATGCAAGTGATACGTTAAAGTTACCAAGCAAGTTGTTTCAACGTGTGCAGTCAATTCAATGTAAGAAAGGGTTTGATTAAAGTTTGCATTGAACATTTAATATTGTAAATGATTTAGAACCATAAATCATCGACACATTCCTCTCTGATCCAATTTAGGTGAGTCATTAAACCTTCTACCGCAGCTTGTTACCAATGACTATCCAGATCATGTAAACACTTCAACCTTTGAAGCTTAAAACCCTCATGTATCTCACATTACCAGGCCTAAGAAAGACTTCAATTAGTAAACTAAAATAAAAGAATAACACTAAGATTTGTTTAGGTCGTTTTGATTATTTTGGGACCAATTTATTTCTAGTTAGTGTGCTAATAAGAGACGAGGAGACACATTGCAAGGCAAAAGTGTCAAGACATGCCAAATCATGATCCAATCCATAAATGTTAATTAATCTACAGATTTTAGAAAATCAAGGGCATTTTAATCATGGGTTTAGTTCAGTCTTGAATTATGTATGATTAGATCTTTTAGGCTTCACAACACACTGATAAACACTAGTAGATAAATAATTCACAAAGATAGAGCTATCA